>LUCM01009381.1:0-39469 GCA_008360955.1 Fasciolopsis buskii
ACTACTTAGAGGGTAAGGGAAAAAACTGTGCGAGAACAGCTAACCACAGGATTGAGAGGCAAAGTGTTTCTCATACTAGTGATAAATGGCTGGAACAAGCTGATGGAGAAAGTGGTCGAGGTGGGATCGGTGCACAAATTCGAAAGGAGACTAGACAATTTATGGCTAGCTGTGTTTGGAGAGGAAGCCGCATGAATTTTAGAGCTGAGGAGATGGTCGAGAGGAAAGCATTCCATTGATTGTCCCCCCTTGTAGGAACTGAAGGGGTTTCCACGGTCCTGTTGTCAAAGCGTCGTCTGATCCATGGAGATCTCGGTGCAAGAACCTGAACGACCAAGCACCTCACTGCATAATCCTGTAATCTAACTGAAACTGGAACTGAACTCTGAAATTTGTTTGTTTGTCTTTATTGTGCTCCATCAGTACCTGGGAAGGCGGTCTCCTCGGGCTAGTTGTGAGTCCCGGCCGGCCGAGTTGTTTTCCAGTGGTTCATCTCGAGGCCGAAGTTCCCATTGGTTTCAATGCATGCAAACTAGATACACTTCTCATACTGAATGTTTTTGGGATGCTGCTTGTGTACGCTGAATGCCGTGGACTTATTTAAGTATTACATATTATTCCTTTAATCTTCGCATCTTTTAGTCCGATTTCGTTGAGGTATTTGTCCGTTTTTCTTCCTGATAGCTACCTGTCTGAAATTATATCTCATTTTATCTCTTCATTTGCAGTATGGATCCTTCACGTCTTTTCTCCGCTGCTAAGTCTGGTGGAGCCTCCGGTATTTTTGACTATGTACGGCAACCACTAGCAGTTCTGCGGATAGTGGCTTTGGTAAGCTATTTGATTACTTGCCTTTTCCGTCTTGTGAAATTACTTGAGGGATCTCTTGAAGCGTACAAGTGATGCCCAGCAGCTCGTCGATGTTCAGCTTGTGGACGATCGCCCCGCAGATGGTCCCCGAAGTGACGCTCTTCTAACACGTCGGTGAAAAAAAAAGAATAGCAAACTTAAAACTTCATCTAAGACAAATACGGTCAGTTTAATAGCCGGCGTATTTTTATTCGATGCATTCATATCCTAGTGGGGGTCACGTTCCCAACTTGGAGAAAATACACGCTGGGACGCCCCCATCTATACATCCAAAGTACTGAAATGTCGTGGGCATAAAAAGAAAAATATCCGCTCTTCACTTCCAGTAGAAACAGGGGTTCATAGAAAATCAGTGGTGCTTACGGATTCTTACGTACAGACTGGTCTTATGACCATCTCTTCTGCCGAGACAAAGCGAAGGAAGAAGACTGGCAGATGAATTGGTAATCGGACCTCTAAGAGTAGTCTCAGACACATGCGTGGACGTGTTTGGAGGGAGTGCTCATGGGGCATTGTCTCGCATTCCTAAAACCCGAATGCACTTCCCTCTTCCTCAACTCTTCTGTATATCTACCGTCCTGATTCTGCTTTATCTTCCACTGCTATTCCTACCCCGCGTCGCCCGGTCGAGAAAAAAAAACGATTGCTAAGAGGAGGATGGAGGGCTATTTGGGGTGCTCTTCGAGTAACTACCAAAGAGCGGGCATCTAGTCGATGCAACCTGGACCTGGATAAAATCTGGCTTGCCATTTGCAGGTGGTACCTCTGCGAACCGGTGTCGAAGCTAAAACCGTGGTAACTATCAGGTCTAAACTAATCTCAATGATTGTTGCAATCACTGCGTATGTTGTTCTTGAGAACCGGTGCAGCATGTGAGCCGCTTCACGATAACGGAATGTGCTTATCGTTCCGGATATTGTGATGAATGCTTTTGTCAGAGCCGCTTCACTTAATTTGAAAAGAGCTGAGGGGAGTTTTTCAGGACCGGTTGTTTTCCCCTCTTCAGTAGTTTAATGTCCGACAATACTTTCACTTCATTTACGGGGTCATTAGACACCTCTTGAGGATTGAGGGTTGTGACCGTCGGAGCAACTACGTTAACTCGCGGCTAGCTAAACTGCTTGTTAAGGTGTTCAGTTCAACGGTCGAGCCCTAAGGGCCTCAGCTGCGCCATCTGTAAATAGCCCTTTCCCATTACACGCTTCATGCCTAGACGTAGTGGAAAAAAACGACTCGTAGCCACTAGGGCCCATGCGGAAAGGGGCAGCCAGCAACTATTCTGAAACTTGAAGTGACATAGAGCTGCATAAGACTCCATTAACCCAGGTTTGGTAACCAGTCGAGCCATAGCGAGTTGCCGTCTACCATCTGGGAAAATCCACCAAAGTCCGGTGCTTGGATACGTTTAAGAGTTTGAAATCTGTCGATTGCCGCCCAGGAAGGTGAATATCTCAATAAACCACCGGAATGGCCGTGGGAGTGCCCCGTCTAACGTGCTGGTCACCATTGAGTACTAGGACTAGGCAAGCCGTTCATTCCTGATCTCACCAGAAACTTCAACGAAGTAGAAAACCATCCTGGAATCCCCGATATCAGCGTCACATCTCATCTTCGCCGTGCGTTATAGTAGTCCAATCTAGATATTTTCACTAGATTGTACTTAGTTCATGTTAATTAACAATCCGTGCTTTGTCGTGTTCATTTCAAGCAGGAATAGTCTGGCGTGTGTCGAGGCATCACGGAGACTGTCATTTCAGATTATTAAACGAAGGTAAATCATAGCTCACTAAAACAGCGTAGTGTAGCTCATTCTTTACGCACGACTTTGATGGTTGATAAGGTCATGTGGGTCACACCTACGACGTCCTACGAATCACGGGGAAAGCTGACTGTAGAGGAGTGGTTTAGTAAGAATGGTATTCTGTTTTTTAACGCTGCTATTTGTGGCCTGGGTGTTCTGAGCGTAAAATGCTGCCAGAGGACGGAGGTAATTCAAAGCCAAACATTGTTCCGTTGGATAGAATAAATAAATTTAGTATCTGGTAGTTGTATCTCAGTCGATGATCAAATACCCAATGATGTGTCGTGGTGCACACAGAACAATCTGCCAACTTTTGCTGACTTGATGATCCTGTGGTATCAGCATGACATCTGATGACGTATCAAAGGTCGCGTGTGCACAGCGATAGGATCGGTCCTTCTGTAGGATTTAAGAACGTTGCCGCTGCGGGCAGTGCATGGAAAGGCTTCCGGTACTTGGGAATGTGTATATTGATGGTCTCTTGGATATGACAAGAGAACATTTCAGCAGTTTAGAAGTTAGAAATAGAGCCCTGAGGTTCACTCTTTAAAAATACTAAATGTGAGTAGGTTAGGGTAGTCGGGTCGTATGTTGTGCATGCCGGAACATCGACCGCCTCGCCTTACGGCGCTTTCCATAACAGGTAATGGTTAGCAGATGGATCCAGCCGGCCAGTCCATAACGGCGCAAAGGCCAATGGGCCAGGTTTTGCAGGTTAATTTAGACTGCTGCACCATGTTTGGAGACGATCAATAATATGTCTAAGTACAACGTCAGTGACTTTATGGCCTTTGAAACTCTTCTGTTCCATATGGTTATTGGACTTATGACTTTACAGTTCAATAGTCATTGTTCGTCTGTTTACCTCTTTAATAGACATTGCTGTGAAGCAGCAATCAACAGCGAAGCAGATTGGTGCTAGGTTAGCGATTGTACAAAATTTGTAACGCGCTTATACCTTATGACGTTGGGGTATACTTGAGTTCAGTATTATCTCGAAGAGGATCGGCACCCTGTTGTCTGTCGGTGACTGAAGCGTTTGACCTTTGTGCTGCTGGAAAGCGGACAGTGTTTGTAAGAATTTAGTCGAAAAGAATCACGCCCTTGCACTCCATCTGAGTGCAATCTACCTAATTTAGCACTCGTGCCCCTTAAAATCACGAGGTCACAGAAGGTTGTTTTGCGTAACCAAGCTTTAGCTTCTAGTGTAGATTTTCTTTTGTCACCTATTCAATCATACCGGTGTGTAAGCGCCAAAATAATTATTAAATCTAGGTAAGTGTATTTTTCCGCCTACATAGGTGCTTCAGCCATTTGTCATTCTGTTTAATTATTAGCCTGAAGTAAACTAACAGTAAAACCCAGTGTGCTTTTCCTTTGCTTTTTCACGGACTTTTCCAGGTGTTTCTCGTTTCGTAAGCATTGGCCTTCAGTAACGTCTCATTTTACTTATAATGTAACGCTACTTTCCAGCAAACTGTCTATTCCGCAAATTTTACGTCACCACACTCTACATAGAGTTCTTTTTTACGTCTTCCTTTTGTTGATCTCACTGCTATCAGCTATTTGCAATTATCGTGTTCGGATGCGTCTCGTCCGGCTGCCACACGTTGCACAACGCGCACCATCAGAAATGTATATTCCACGGAGAAGCAGTGGCCTGTAGCTACGCTGTGGCCATAGGCGTTTTTGCATTTCTGTTGGCTATCGGATTTATTATCAGCGACCTCATGTTTAACTCTGTTTCAAATGTGAAGAAACGTCGGTACATTGTGATTGGGGATTTGGGGTGTTCAGGTAAACTGGATCCAGTGGAGATTTGTTTCGGATTTGTCCTGACGTGTCATCGTTCCAACTCATTTCTTTCGTCGCTTTCGTCGTTGTCTTCGTTGTATCAGCCATCGTAAAGATCGCAGTGTTGTATAAGTTTCGTTGTAATGAATCGACAGCTCCACGTTGTACTCAGCCTGGTTAGTTTATCTGATTTCAATAATGTCATTGTTTTCCTAGATGTTCTGCTTTCCTTTTTTTCTTTTTGAATTGATGCCCTTCTTTGATCAAATAGAGGATCAGCAAAGGTTCATTGCTAGGAAATGCAGTTTGAAGAACCATAGCAATCAATTATAGGCCTCATCTGTCTAACGTTAATTTTGAAAGTAAGAGCATTGGACTGATAAGAACCAACAAGCGCAGTGGATCATTGGTTTTTGTCAATCGCAGTTTTTATTCAGGTTTTGTGTCGCTTGGTAACGGAAGGACCGTTCCCCGTAACCTCTAGGGGAGTCTGCAACAACGCAGACCGCTAACCATGGCTAAATCACAGGTTGGCACAGAACTATTTAAGATCTCCGTGGGTCAAGTATAGTAGTAGTCAGAGCGATTGTAGATTTTCAGCCGCCAGTGTGACCAGTAAATCTGGGATTTGCCTCTTTGGTCCTTGAGGTGGCGGCCATTTGATCTTCCCGATCATCCCGCGTTTTTAGAATAAGGGCTTCTTGTAAGTTTCAAAATAATTGTGCATATGGGCACTAATGAGTGTGCAGACATTGTGACATCGGAATCACGAGGGAAAACAAAAGCAGTTCGAGAAAAAAGAAAAACAACAGGAGCTTATGTAGTATTCACCACTCGGTGGGTCCCTCTGTACTCGTTCAAACCATTGGCTATCCATTGTCGCCTGTGGTTGTGTTGTAGTACTCGGTCGCTCGGTCCAAGGTGGGCCTATGCACTTGAGTACATCGCTGGCGCGATCTGCAAGGCAGCGGCCCATGATCAACTGGTCGGTCCGCGCATCTTTTCTGCTAAACTTTACGGGTCGATAGAACAAAAGGCAATGACCTTAGTTATTTGGCGAGCCACACTCTCCAGGCAGCAGTGGCTCCAGGTATTTTTTTAAGAATACTTGCCCGGCGAAAACCCATCCGCAGTCAACCATAAGTTTTGGTGGCCGTTCATCTATCCGAAACTCAGGGGCGAGCCAAGTAGCAGAATGGATGGCCTTTGACCAGATGCGGTGCTGGTGATTTCCGGACGAACCGAGGTCATTCGAGTAAAAAGTATTCGAAATGGTAGTGATTGTTTTCTCATTGTTTCGTGTTTTTATGCAGAGCCCGACCGAAGAGTTGACGTTTTGCAGAATATTAATTCGATTTTCAAAGTTATCCAATCCTGACTATTGAGGGAAGGAAAGTGAAAATAAAAATGAATAATACAGGTCTTACTTTGTACTGCATTGCCGAATTACTCAGCTCACTGTTCATTAGATGTATATACTCATTTTTCGTTTACTAACCGCCGGTAAGATTCGGCTCTATCTTTCATCACTACGGTACGAATAGAATACAATATTAATATTGATGGTAGCAGTAGATGCGTGATTTATCAGATTTCTTGCTGTTTCTGTGAAATTTGGAAAATGTCGCTCCATAGTTTTTCCACGACATCTGAATTGGGATAAAGTTGGTCACTTAATGGCTGAGATACAGTAGTTAAAACTCCCTTGTCGTACATAGTCGTCATTTATCCGATTACATCCCAGCTCGGTTGCGTTCCAAAGTGTTGCTTAATCATTGTCGCAATTACGGTGAGTAGATCTTTATTAATTCTAAGGATCTCAAAAAATTACATGCAGATAACATCGTTTGTTTTCCAACGATGTTTGAAGTCAAATATAAGTCTGTATCAGTCATCGTTTGGAACTTGAAATGCATACAGACCCTAATCACTTAACTGACTGTCGATCGCTTTTAAAAATATGCTCTAGGGCTTTGGGCGTTTCTTTGGTTTGTCGGATTCTGTCTGTTAACCAACAAGTGGACTAATACACATGACGACTGGCTTGCGAAAGAAAAAGTCGAGGGATGGCAGGAGAACAATGCTCGAGCTGCAATTGTATTCTCACTGGCTTCCGCCGCGGTTTGGGTAAGTCATGTGTACGCATCGTTATTTCTGCAATCTGCTAGTTTATTGACGCCTGTTGCTTATTCCGCAATAGTTTCTTTACAATCTGGCATATTTTCTCTTTGGTCTTACGTCCAGTTACAACTACTTAGTCGTTTGTTTTCCAGTTAAGCTTGCATTCTGTACGATCATCGCATGATCATATGTTCCTATATTCTATAATTGGTCGTACATTGAACTCATTATCTTCAGGTCATCCGCTAATTCGTCCAGCTCATTGAGTTCATTCTCTAACTGTATTATGTTGCATTTGTTTGTTCTCATTGTTACTTGGTTGTGGGTTGTGAATGGAACAGATCAAATCGTAAAAATGAGTTACAAAACCAATGTACTAAAAGCATTCCAATGAGCAACATGTTACAAACCGCTTCACTATCATACCTCATTTTCTGCGATCACCCGACCTACAGTAGGGTCAACCTGCCAAGGTTCTCATGTTCATAGTTCTGAACCACATGAATTGTAAGTAAGTCGTTTTTGCTTATACAGTCTGGTTGATGGTGGATTGTGGTACATCGTAAAAATTACCGACTAATGTTACCAAGTCCCGTGAGTGCTGTAACTGTATCGTCCTCCAGTTAGTCATCAACTCTCGAATCCCGTGCCCGATTCCCAAGTCAGTAAACTCGATTGGGTAGTCTACGTGCACTTCAGTAAACAGTTGCTTTAAAACCCAAACCATATTGCAAATTCATGAGGCAATTTACTTCCAAGAGACTGAGTTGGTGTCAGATCGTTCGAATGGATAAAAAGGAATGTGCGCCGAGCGATACTCGACCGAATCAACAGTAAGAGAAATTCGGTTTTTATTCCCCCAGTAATTGACCATTCCGGGGAACAAGCACGAGTTCATATGGTAGATGGACCACAGCCATTGCGCGCACGCCAGACCTAGGTGGCCACGCAGGTGAAGTGTTATGTGCATCAATGGGCGAGCTGGCTGATGTAGCCAGTCGCTGCATTCAACAGGGCAGATTTTGAATGCAGTTAACTGAAACGAACTGCTTGTCTTCAAAAAGGCAATTGTGTTGTATGGCCGAGTTTGGTTGATCTGTATGCACACTGAAGCACAAGACGCAAGCACTAGCGTCGCACGATAGCACAAAAGCACACAGCCCAAGTTCTGGCAGGACACACTAGGGTTGGAGACAATAGTTCGGGCTTGATTCTTCCAACCCCGCAGTCGCACAACGAGCGGAACGGAACTGCTGCTCCCTTAAATGAGCAGCCACGCAGAACAGAAAAAGGCTCAAAATAGGAACAGCTAGCCCTACCCGCTAGCGGAAGAGAGAAAACGAACACAGGACACTGCCGCGCGTTTATTGGCGACCCACCAATACAAGCCAAAAATCACGTGTGCTTTATCGTTTATGTAGTTGTGTAGGTCGATATGTGGGACAGCCAATCACAGAGCGAGTTTTGCTGAATCATTTTGCGAACATATAGGAATTTCCAACCGCGCAATATTTAAAGTAACGTTATTTTTGAAATACCGAGAAAAGGGCAGGTTCCTTTGGAAAATTAACAACAGGAATAAAATCTGCCGTACCAAAACCCTAGAATGGTCACTGGTCATGACAAATTGGTTTCTATCATTGCTTAGCGTTTGTTTTAAAGTCGTTCGTTCATCTATTTTTGATAATAGCGAAGTTCTCCAAACTGCTCTTTGGTAAATTTGTTTACGAGTTTAGATCTTGTCCTTGCCAACCGGTATAATGATAGAACACTATCACTGCTGCTCTTGGTTGACTGTCACGTTTTGTTTATCTGTGAGTGGCATTTTATCTGTACATAAACTGAGAGGTAAAGTCAACTTATATTCTCCTTAACATAATAGGTTTTAGTGGCCATATCGTTTGCCTGTTCCACTTTACTCATACGGATGTTTCCAAAGGCCTCAGCTCTGTTGCGGGATTCTATTTCAAGGTGATGAAGTACTGAGCTCATAGCCCAATCATTTACATCACATGGATTTCAGCGTAATGTTTACACTAGTTCAAGTCAGCGGACGCTTTTATGCATCCGCATGTGCTATCTTCTAGTGGTGGAGATGTTCACACGAGGACGAAAGCGAACGCCGGCGTTGATTGATCTTTGCTTGTCAGTATAGAGGAGATGGCTGAACCCTTATTCCAACTCAATTACGGACGATTTACGAAGCATATGATACTGCTCAGAATTTGTGGCAGAGGGGTGCACTGGATACCCACGATGCCTAGACTCATCCGAATGGCCTGTAAAATGAGCAGTCAGTCATCAAATCCTAGTGAATTAAGTTACCCTCAGGTTGTTCCATTGCCTTGTAGACTAAACCGTCTGGCCAAAAGACCGGAGTAGGGCCCTCAAGTCAACCGTCTACTTCGGTTCTGGCAAGCGAGTAGAATCCATCCCACCCACGAGCCATGGATTTTAAAGATTTGCTGGCGATGTGAAAGGGGATGACGGAAGAACTAAAATATGTGCAGCGAACTCTACACAATGTTTAAATTTCTTTCTTCGTTGTTTATTGTTTTTCTCCGTCGTCATGGTCTCGACTGCACATAATCCGTAAATAGATTTTACAGACTGTTAAAACATCGGTCCATAGGGAACGAATCACCAATTCAAACACGAAGCTTGGTACGAAAACGTAGGGAAAATACGTACACACTGTGCCCTCTGGAATATAAATGATATTAAAAACATGAATAATAGCTCTATCCTATCACTGGAAAAGTGCCCTGTGGTGCTCTGTGGTCGCTTTGTTCCGTCCACGCGCAGTCAGGCTATTGGTTGAGGTTGTTTCGGTTTCTGGAGTTAATAGGGATAAGATGCTTAAATGTGGAAGAAGCTACAGAATAAAAAAATCCGGGCTAACGTTTTGTGAATATAGTGAGTCGTCTTAGGTACCGAACTGTTCGAAAACCTATGGATAACATCACAGTACTATCGCGTTTTTCTGTAGCTCAACGAGCTATACAATATGCCTTATCTCAATCCGAAGATTCAGTCATGACCAAAGATCAGTGGTTAGCGGACTGATGTAGTCTACTGGTCCTCTAGGTTGCGGGTTGATTTGAGCTGGCAACTCAGTCGGAAAACCGAATGGGAGACTGACTGATTCAGTTGGATTGGGTTTCACTCCACAACTCTCAGCTGCCTTGAAGACTGACCCTTGTTAGAACCAAAGGCTTTGATCGAAGACTAATCGTCCTGCTCATAGGTTAGATTCCCTCTCCGTGTCGGTCCACAAATCCCTATGGATCACAAACAATAAATTCCATACTGGATCTTTCGTTTCGCGTGATAATCGAGGCCGCGCTGCCCATTGATTCGAGCGACGTGGGAGTTGATAAGCATGGTGTTGGTCATAGTTCCTTTGTTTGGTTGACGCCCAACTGTCTTATGAGTTAAACTTTTGAGTGGAAAGCTCCGGTTCAGGTTTCCAAATAATATCCCTTTCTGCTGTGTGCTCACGCACGAAGTATCGCTTGCCGAATTGTCTCCAATATCTTTTCCATGGGGACCCTTGTCAATTTTTTGGGGTCATGCAAGATGCCACGAAGAATTGCGGCTCGATAGATTTATCTGGTGACAGTATTAGTGGAAGGGCAGGAATTTATTCGGACCCATTATTTGATTGTCTTCACTTTGCTTGGCTACGGTCAATGTTCTACCCCCCCTTTCAACCATTTAGAGCGGCAAGCTGCTTTAGATAGAACTTAAAACTTTTAACCTACATACATGCCGCGTCTTCGAAATGTGCATACAAGAATCCAATTGCATAATTCCTCTTTTTTACTGTAGATAGAACCAGTCTCTCGCTCCACTTTTCGCACGTCCGGTGACCCGGCTTCGAGCGCTCGTGGTTAGGCTGGTGTTGGGATCGTTCTGAGCGCACGAGCAGAGTGTACTGTTAGCGTGGATGCCAGTTAAAGTCGATGGTGGGCAGCCCGATCTATGTCAACGAACAAACAAAGAAGCCGTAATCTCATTTTTATTACTCACTGCTGCCAGTAGGTAAAATCTGATGGGATTTACCGGACCTATAATAAACCGGAATGAAATCAACACGTCACAAAACCAGCGGGAACAGACTAAACCATATATATACATATATATTCCTTGAAAATTACCACTGAGCACATTGAGAAAACACAAGTTGGCCCACAAGCTCGTTTTCAGTGATTCGTACCCATGCCATTACATTACTATATATATATAAATATTCTCACTATAGGGAGGATTGGATTAGTCATATACAAATTTAGGTGGGGAAGGGATTTGTGGTGTTAATTGTTTTGTTGTCTAGGGTTTGTATTGGGACGGGGGGTGGGCCAAGGGAGTTGAAGCGAAACCACAAATTGTTTTTGAGAACAAAGTGTAGGATTGTGAAGACGGATTGCGACAGCTTCCGCAGTGCTCAAGAGGCGACACTTTGCCAACCTGGATTGTTGACCTCTGACCTTATACAGGGTCCGGAAAGCTTGCGTCACATTCACGGTGTGGTTAGTCTGTGCTAGATGTGAAACCACTGCGCTATTAAGTGACTTAATTGTTCCAGCGCCTACAAGGCCGGGTTGGGTGCATCACGGGATGCGTTCAGACAAGCCGTGGTCTGTGCGCCCGACTGTACATTTGCCCCACAGGACATGTGGAACGTAATAGATACAAAACGAGGCTGCAGAAATCAGGGACTTTGTTCTTTCATAGCATAGTGACACTACGGGGCGGATTTAACAGGATACGATAGCTCGGCCTTGCGTAGAAGTCCTTATTGCATAGCCACTAGTCAGTCTTCGTCGTGCTATTCCGCTAGTCGCGTTCACTTTTGAATGCAGAGATATGTATACTGCTTTCTCCACCGTCGCCCTCCTAGGAACTTCCTGTTCTGCGCCAAACATTGCTTGTCGATTAATCTAATTGGGAAACATTTTCAGTGAATACTCTTCTGAGCGTCTGCAGTTCAGCTTCAAGAGTATCTTCTGTGCATATTCTTTTTGTCCTGGCAATCAGACATCTAATTAAGTTCCTCTTCACATTAAGAGGTACAAAGCTGTGGAAGTTGATGTATTGCCCATTCCATGTGGCTTTCCTGTGTACTGATCGCCGAATTGAGCCGTCTTCTCGACGACTTAGTCGTACATCTAAGAAAGCTATTTCACTGTTCAGCTCCATCTCTGTTGTGAATTTCAAATTTGCGTGAGCCGAGTTGAACACATTCAACAGTTGTTTAGTTTTCGTCGAGGGGTTGAGTACACAGAAGATGTCATCCACATAACGCTTGTACAGGTAGAGCGATTGTATTGACGACTCTAGTGGTCCACGTTCCAGCTTTGCCATGAAAATCTCAGCTAGTAGCGGACCGAGTGGGGATCCCATCGCTACGCCGTCCTTTTGACGGTAAATTTGATTATTGAATTTAAACTGGACGTTGTAAATACAAAAGAACAATAGTTGTTTCAAGTCTGCTATCGGAAGACTTGTCTCTAAGCCATTGTTCTCGATGTACTCACCTACAAACACAAGTAAGATGAACGAGACTTTGAGGTCTGAGCTCCGGGGGTTGTCCGCTGGTCAGTGAGCGCTTGAGGCATCACGTAATGACAAGTTCGCCATTCGCGTTAACGGACAGAGATGAGATCACAACCCACCGGCAGGCATCGGCGCATTTGACTGGACCAACATAGAACCCTCGAGCCAAGCCCAAAAATTGTTGTGGGTCGACTCAAGTCCTGCCGCCAGGATAATTCATGCACATTTATCATAGATCACGACACCTAAGGTAAACCACTACGAACCATGATGTTGTATATCCTCCTTCCAAGAAGAAGCTAGATATGGCGGCGCTGTGTGTCCCAAATTTGCGAAAGCTGGTCTGGCTTTCGCTCTTTGCGATGTAACCTTTTGCTCAACAAACAAGCTCCTGATGTACTGAAAGTTGCCGAACACTTGTAACTGTTCGCCAGGAACTTAGGGGACAGGTGCGGGCTCCTGACAGTCTTGAGGAAGTATCCTGCATTTTGAATTTTGTTGCATTTCTTAGTTGGACTGATCAGCACAACAATAAACGTCACAATGGCACAATGGCACAGACGATCGGGCTTGAGCCTTCAAGTTCCATAGTCGCCTAACGGAATAGAACAGGCCGGATGCCCCTTTGAATGGATGGTCACACAGAACAGCGCGGAATTTGAACGGCTAGCTCCAGCCGCTGGCGAGAGGAGACTAACACAAGACACGGCCAAGCGTTTATTAGTAACCCACCAATACAAGTTATAAGTCAAGTGAGATCTAACGTCTATATAGTTTTGTGGGATGACTTTAGTCGATAGGGGGAACAACCAATCACAGCGAGATTTTGTTAACCTTTTTGCTACCATATAGAAATTTTCACTCGCGCAATATTTGCAATGACGTCACTTTCAAATATCTCGGAAAGTGAAGGTTCTTGTGCAACAATAATAACAAATAAAATCTACGATGCAAATAACGCTAAACTGGTAACCTTCCATAACAAGATGCAAGGGACAGTATCTGGATATCTGTCATCTAGCGTTGAGTGGCCTATGCATTACCGCTCAGCCAGATGATATCATCGGCATACGGTAAGTCGAAAACTTTCCTAAGAGGAGTCCATCGTCTGGTAGACCAGATAAAGCACTCTGTAGAACATCCTCTACGACAGAGTTGGGGAGAAACATGTGTAAGGGGTGGTCTTTTGTACTTCACTGAGAACGGCGTATAGTGGGAAAAGTTGACCATAAGCCCCAACCTGACCTGGGCTACGACGGTACAATTTTTTAAGGGGTGGCACGTACTTCTGAGGCATTCCATTTCTCAACAGGCAATACCATAGTACATAATGCTTGTGACTAGAACTAACTCGCTTATGGCTTCAGTAGAGGGTTTGTATAGGTTACTTGCAAAGAAAACAAGTTGACCATATTTTTTCATGCAAACAAGCAAACGTACCCTATCGCATTATTTGCATGGCAGTTTCGTTGCAAGTAGAAATAAAAAAGCTGGTGTTTGAAGATCCTAAATAACCAAAGGCCCTGGGATTGTTCGTTCTCTGAATTATCTCGCTGAATTAAGATCGAAATCCTCTCTTTTTTGTTTTTCTCGTTATTTTTCTCTTAAAGCTAACTACGTGAAACATTGGCGATCATTGTGTAGCAGTACCAAGCTTAAAATGATTGATGAGGAATCAAAATCGTGAAAAATCTTAGGTGAACTGTGAACCTAACTGAAAGAATTACATAATGTCGCCGTTCAACTAGATCGGAGAGCTGGCGACATTGTTGCCAGTCAGAAAGTCGTTCATTTATTATAGGATGCGCAGAATTTCAACGGCGATTATTCAAACTTTGAAATCACCGCTGCAACGTTAACTTCAGACTTTCATCTTTGAAGTATGTTTGAGTCGTTAGTGTTACTGGGAATTTTGACAAAAATACCAATTGATAGTATGAATAGATCTTCAACTGACAATGATCACTTACAAGCTTTGTTCATTCCTGGCACTCCAAGTTCACCGAACACGCGCTGTGATTCACGAATTCTAGATGTCTCTTCCACAGTTTTTCTCCTATGGGTAACGTTAACCGGAACTTGTATGCGCAGAATCAGGTAGGATCAGTAGAGTACCGCTGTCAACTAGTAAATTTCAGTAAGATTATTGTCTTGGCTTGTTGCTGAGCGTGTCGCCGACTACCTGCACGTTGTCAGAAATCTGAAGGATATTGCAAGAGCCTGAATGAATCCAGATGTTTCCTATTTTAGAGGACTAGACTCAGCAGTTCTTCTTCCAGCCGTTCCAGTCTTTGGTAAAGAGCAAAGAAAAGGGTCGTTCACTGTCAATTACACAGCTCACAAAGAATTATCGGACAATCAGATTGTCTCCATACCTTCATTGCTTCTGGTCCCTATTAATGGGTTTGTTAATTAACTACTAATGAATCAGCAGACTTCAGATATTTGTGCCCACATCACAAAATGCATTTTACATCCAGCTTTAGTCGGTTCACCATACCCTGATTTCTGTTCATCATTCCGCTCTCAATTGATTCCTTATTCACTCTTGATTCCAATGTATCCGAATTCATCGGATATTATTTGCTGATTTGAGCCTGATTTTGTTCGTGGGCCTTGTGGTTCTGGTTCCTGACGTCCATTATCTTTTTGTCTCGTCCCGTGCCCCAGACTGGTATCACTTTCTTCGCACTCCAGCGTTTTCGTCTGGGCCAGGCAGGCCTCGGATCGGGTGAAGGGGCTGGCGTAGACCCATCTATGGCCCCGGGGGCTGATACTAGTGGAATATCCCCTTCCGGTTACGCGGGCATTCCGGATCAGCCGCAGCAGCAGCAGTTGTACGGTGGAGATACCAATCCAACTAGTGGCGGTGCTCCTGGATCCTACTATACACCTACTTATTAAATCGTTGATTATATTCATCACCTACGTAGGCTCTCCCATGGTCAACAGGTTTCGTGCGCGAGAAATCAGTGGTAGAGAAGTAGTAGTTATAATTTGTGCATGATGCATTTTCATCCCATACAGGATCGACGTGTTGTATTTGTGTTTGTGCGTGCACACTCCCCCACTCTTGTCCTGCATGCTTTGCCCGCATTTGGATTGTCTCGCCCAGGACTCATCCTTGGCACTAACCATTTATAGCTTCTTTTGATTATTTCCCAGTGCTACTTCGAAAAGAACACGGTACTCCAGGTGATGCATTTACTTATCATTGGTAATACGAACTCGCATTCTAGATTCTTCCTTTTCGTCTCTTTGTGCCACCCAAGATTCAAAAAATAGTTCCAACTTCTTTTGTTCTGTCCACCGACGAACACGTAAGGCACAAATATCCTTTCCATTTTTTGTTGACATAGCTTATTTGTTCTGTTGCCTAAGATCTGTTTTCCACTGCATAGTCAAATCACTACGGCAGGGCAGGGCGAAGTTCCTGTTGCCTCCCTGTTACCGATGTCTTTATCGTTCAACAATGTGATTCGCAGGTTTTGTCTTGTGTATTCTTGTCACCTTTCTTGTATCACTAAGACTAACGAAAACCATGCACGATACGTTACACGACAGTCCATGCAGTCGACACCACTGTCTCACTCTTACTAACATGCATTTATCTTATCCACTTTGTCACACTTCATGGAGATCACTGACATTGTGATTGGTTGATCATGGTAACGCTGCATGTAGCCATTTCACTCTGTTTTGTCGCCTTTCGGATCAGGTTGAAGAGGAAAGGTGAAATGTTTTTTTCTTGTACCAAATTGTGTGACTGTCAACCTCAGTATACCATTTCTATCTCCCTCGTTATTTTGTCGTCAAGATAGGATAAATGTTCGGAAGTCAATGCGGTTAGTTGTAGATCATATTGCCGAGTGTTTCAAAGTATGTGCAACGCTGTGACGTGAGGGCAGTTCAACGTTGGTCCTTTTGCACTTTGGTTCATCGAAGACTAGTCCAATGGCCAAATGCGATGGTAACTTACGAATACATGCATTCACCAAATCGTCCGTGCTTCGGGCTGAATGGGTCCAATTATTCTGATCTTTTTGTCAGTTGATCAGACCAACAGTTCATATGCCTTAGTCCCTACAAGATAGACTTAAAGGATACTGACAGAGCCCATCTTATCCGGATGAACAATTGATGTCTAATTTTTAGGAACCTCTAATAATCCGAACGTCTCAATCTTCTGAAGCAAAAATCGGCCACTCGAACAGCGTCCACTTTAGAGACTGGCAACGTTCGTATGTCGAATCAGTGATTTGCAGCACGATGACTGGTCGAAACGCGGACAGGCTGGCGCACATTTGATAGCGAACGATTGTAGCTCCATAATTCACTGAACCACTGGTGTGACTTAATATGATGGAATTTTGGCGACAGTGGCTCTTGTTACCCTGCACATTTCTTGAAGCCCATCAGTTTCCCTTGTCTCTAAATGTAGCTTGTTTTTTATGTAAACTCCCACGTAACATACTGTTTCCCAGATTGGGTCACTAGTAGGCAATAACATGCCGCTTGGCACAGATGCGCGCATAACGTAAAAAAGTCTCTTGAGTGCCATAGGTTCATGAGTCGACTAAAAATGTCCATTCTTATGGTCATGAGAGCTGTGAAAATATGAGTAAATGTGAGGGGTTCCCTCTCTTATTCAATCTGTCTCTTCTGTCTCCAACCCAATCTGTTTGCCCTTTATGCCTACCCATAGTATCTGCATCGATTACACGCCCGATACTCGCAACGGTTTATTGTCAAGTAATGTAGTAGGTGGTTTTCAGTCTGTTAGCTCACATTTTCTCAAGTCTCGTCAGCCTCGATTGATCGAAAGTGAGTCCACTCTCAGAGCCAAACACGCCCGTTGGCCAGCGTGCATTAAAGTGCGCACATTAAAGGAACCGAGATTCAGAGGCTGACGAGGCTTGAGAAAATGTGAGCTAACAGACTGAAAGCCACCTACTACACTACGTGACAATAAACCGTCGCGAGTATCGGGCACGTTATCAATGGGTAGACCCCTTAGGAGATCCGTACTTGTCACTACTCACTTCCATCAGAGCACTGAGAGGCGTAGTTTCGACTGTCTTGTGAGAGGATCGATGCACTGTGGAATTTATTGTTTGTGTGGTTTGTAGACGGATACCGAGAGTCTGACCACTGCCTCTAACGAAGATCTGTTCGTAAGGTGGTTGGGAGTCGTTGAGTGGAAGCCCATTCAATCAATCATATTCCCATTCATTTTTCCGTTTGAGTTGCCAGCTCAACTCAACCCTCAACCTAGAAGTCCAGTAGACCACATCAGCCCTATGCTAACCGACCTTTGGGTATGATTAAATATTCGGACTAAGATAAGCCGCTTTGTTTGGCTCGTTAGATCATGGACGCATGCGAGTCGTTACACCAGTTCAAAGTGCAGTGTCAGGGTGACGGCACATTCCTTGCGGCTCTTACCTTGCGATCCCGGTTATTTGGATCTGCATGATGTTCCATCCTCACCCGCTGGTCTAGAGCACACCTCCCTTATCATGGATTTTTTGCTATTATCGGTTCGTTTGTCGTTGGAGTTGCCACTACAAATCTTGCATCCACTTGACGTCTTAGTGACTGCTTCGGAATTCACACTCGCACGTGCTGGTAGAGTTTATTGACTAAGTTCCTTTCGGTATACCTAGGGAAGCGATTTGCGTCCTCCAACTTGATACTCAAGGTACGTTTCGTATGAGAAACCCAAAACTACCGGGGGAGAATAGGTAACGTTGAGATAGTCGATCTACAAGGTATACTTCGATCTCGTCAAACTCAATGCCTGTTCAATCGACTGAGCTTTACGACATCATTCCTTGCACATAATGTGAGAATTGTCAACAAAATCTCATGTTTAGGAAATACTGCGAAGTCACCCGTAGTCTTCGTGCAACTGGCCTCAACAACCATGTTTCTGGCCTTCACTAGACTGTCTTACGGCTGCAACATAAACTCGACAGTTGGTCAATGAACGCATGCCGCGCCGACGCCTTAGATGCCGCAAACAAATAAATACCAATCTGCTTGTGCCATGACACCTAATTAGACCACATGATGAGGTATAACTATCCTTATCCGCTTCACGTCAAGGAACAAAGTTCATCCTTGGACACATCCGGTTGCATTGTTCTGTTGATGAATTTTTACAAAATCACTTCTCTCCTACTGTTGCGTATGCATCCACCCTCAAGTTTATCTTCTGTCCTTGCCTCCGACGCAGAGTCGAGACGGTCCGATGAAAAAGTCAGCAGGCCGCGACTCTCTTCCGACCCCGTTCATTTGTCAGACTTGGACATATGAATTGCGCACTTTTATGGACACGAGCCATCAATACTGCTTAGATGGGGCCTTGGATGGTATTAGTGTTGAAGTCGGCTTCCCATAGGAGACCCCGTTAAAGAACCCAGCCAAATGACAAAGTTATCGCCGACCAGCACGGATGTCATCATTATTCGAATTTAAATAACAGCGAGCCCCACTGGCTTTCTCATGTTATACACCGTTACTGAAATAATGAATTATATATATATATATATATATATGTATGTATATATACCGATCATTGTTACAAGGTGCCGGTAAAATAGTGGTAAAATTAATTTTACTGCTGTTAACGTTGATGATAGAATCCTGGCCGAATTCAGCAGGTTTCTGCTAAGTTGGCCGGGAAAATCAACCGCACGCGCGGGCCTGACTAGGCTATTCCAGGGTCGTGACGTCGCATACATAAACTCACGGTTGCGTTGAGGACGGGATTTTCTGCCCCAGTGCCAGATCTACATAGTGGCTCATTCGATTTAGACGGGGATGTTGGCCTTGACCAGATTGCAGCCGGTTAGCGGACAGTTCAACTGCAAGCACACACCGTCGTGATCCATTTTACTTTCACACGTCATAGTTGCGCTTGGATCACGCATGTACCTATAAGCTGACTAGCACAAGCAAGATGAACAAAACACTAAGGTTTGAGCTTCGGACGTGTGCAACTGAACCAGTGGTCAGTAAGCCCTTGGGTCATCACGTGTTGACAAGCTGTTCGTTATTCATATGTGATCAAGCGTCAGTAAGAGGCATCTGACTGGACCAAAACGGGAACCATCAACAGTGCACATCCACTGCGCCCGAACTGGGACAAACGAATTTGAGTCGAACGGCTTAGCCATTACGCTACTGGGCAGGCTCTGAACGGTTTGTTGAACTTCAACACATGATGTTGCTGTAAAGTGCTTCCATGGTTTCTTTATGGTGAGTTGAGCGATGATATCACATGATGAATTATTTCATGAAAACATCCAATCTCCTACTACTAACATGTACCAAAACGGGAACCCTTATGCCAAACCCAACAAATGGATGCAAGTCAATTGAGGCTGTCAGAGGCATGATCGTTTCCCTCCGGTGAACTGGAGTGCAAATTTAGTTTGGATCACAGGAACTAGAAACGAATGTATCCCCTCAACAGTGACCGAATGAGTGAGCCTCAAATGACCAAACTGAATGCACTGGTCTCTGTTCCTTTGCTTTCAGTGGAGCGGCCGGTCGTAAACATCCGCTGGTAAGCCAACAAGATGGTTGGCTCAGACTTCGAGTGACTGTGTTCGCATAGCCTATAAAGCCGTTGCACTCGCTGAATATTTATCCGAAGTCTTTTTGGTGTATCAGAAAATCGTCAGTGCTAAAAACAGGAGGAACTTCGGATGCCAGAGGCTGGATCTCAGCAGGTACTAGGAAACCAAAGTTTCTCACGGCTAATTGGCCCATTCTATTTAGTCGTAAGTATCAAGCTCTTATTAGAGCGATTAAGCTAATTTTGAGATAACTTCATGTTTTATATTGGAAATGTTAAATCCTTCTTTTACTTGCTCGCTGATCTTGATTCAGTGTCTTATCAAAAGGTGATCAAAAATACCCAGTGAACATCATTCCAAACATTAAAAAGAGGATTTCAGGAAACCAGCGTTTTTTATCAAACGGATAAATAAGGCCACTATTCTTTATTCATCATCCATATCTCACTTTTGACAAGCTTAGTCATCTGTCATTTCATTAACCATCTGAACGATAAAATTTCAGGAAACAAATCTAGCCTTGTCCAGATTTCTATTGTACTCCAGAAATGTCGCTTGATAAATCTGATTTTATCACTACACCTCTTGATCTGTTCAAGTCCACCCTCAGTTATACGGGAGCAAGTAACTGAATATCTTAACAAATGTTCAGCTAGTCATCATATGGACCAAAGAAAATAAACGGCACGATCGCCACTATTTAGGGTTTGGTATCATATCTCCGTCTCCTGCCAACCGTTTGACGGATCCCTCAGACTCCGAAGACTGAGACGGGAGTCGTTCAATGTGCCCAACTTCGTTGTACATTTCCTCATTCTACGGTGCCTCGTTACGTCTTTTGTTTATCCCAGTCTGCTTGGTGACTAAGTGCTTTGCTAGGGACTTCGATACTTTCTGCTTATCCCCATACATGTATGCTAATCGGGAGCCTTCATTCGCAGCAGAAGAATTGAAAGACTTTTTCCGAGGCGGAGGTATTGCAGTTAGGCATGACATATCTTACAAATCTGAGGTTAGTGGAGAATTGGAACGTGAGAACAGAAGTATTTGAGGACCTACCTACAGCCATTATTCTCATGTGGGCTTTTCCTTCACTTGGCCTTCTGATCTGCAGGGTAACTAAGTTAACCCCTCGTGAGTTTTAACACAACCGGAAATTCACACTTGCTGCATCCTTATCCAGATCCGTGGTGAACTCAGATAGCTCTAGTTCTGCTCCGGACTGATCATCCGAAGTTGACACATCGTTCGTGGGAGTTGTGCCGCTAGAATGCAATCGAAATTATTCGTGGAATTGCTTAACAGAAATTCATCGTCCCACCACGACACAATGAACACAACATGCTATACACACCACATGCATCTTCGTTACTTATTTTCTCACTTATGCGCGAACACTCGTCATTGCAATAATTTTTGCTGTCACATTTCAGATCTTTTTAAGACTAGGTAAATACGATAATCGAACTCTATATTTACTCGGTTACGCTTATTCCTTGTTACGCGACATTCTGACGTTTTATAAGCTTTGACTTCTTTACGTTTCCCATATGGACTTATGTCAGACTGATTGAAGCTTAACAATCGATCCGCATGCCATATTCTGTTATCGCTCGTTCGTTTCCGTTCGTTAAAACAACATCTATCACCCAGGTCACCGAATTGGCTAAGATTTCTGAGAGAGTAGATAGGTCGCCTCCCGCCTGGAACTTCTGGACTGTTTTTTTCATTCATTTACGTTACTGTGTTGAGTTCACTTGGTTATTGGGTATATCCAGTCGACTATATTCATGCGGAATTATTCGTCCCAACTTCAGTTTACGTCCGGTCAATGCCAAGGTACTACACTGTTGATTCTTTGGGTTTATTTTGTTGGTTATCCTGTTGGCTCCCAGCCTGAAACTATTTTGAAACTGTTTCTAGGATACTCGAAAAAGTTCTTCCGCTCACATTCGCTTTTGAACAATGTGAACGAAATTGCAGCCTCCATGTCTCTAATCGTCGAAAAGATTTGACCTCCGTAAATCACTGAAGTAGCCTATCTGGGATGAAGTTCCGCGTAAATCAACGAATGTAACAGAGACCAAACACACGACGTGACGGCAAACTAAGACCCTCTTTCCTGGAATGCAATTTCTAACATCGCAGTCAGTTACTGCTGTCTTTTTCTATTCAAATACGCTTCTCTTTTTGTTTTACTGCTCATCAGGTAGTTTTCTAACCGTCAAAACGATGTTCCATGGCTACTGCTGTTATCTGGAACCCTAGGCTCATCTCAGCGAGTTAGACTTATCTCTAGGTAGCCAACTATCCTATAAATCCACCTAACCGTTGTAGAAAAACGCTACTTCGGCTTCCAGGACTAGCGGCAGTGAACAAGCCCCTCTTCGGTTGTCCATACTCATAAAATGCATATCAATAGGGGGTATATAGTAGAAAGCAAGTATATCAGGTTAAAGAGCTCACGCCTATAGTGATGCTGACTCGTCCAGGTTCTGATCTAAATGGGTTGACGGGATCTCAGTGTAAGTGGGCTGCCGGCTCAGAATTGGTCAGCTCGTTGTGATGGGCTGGGACACATTGATTTTAAAAGCACACGAAATGGTAGTTGTGCACGCTAATTCAAACACCTCTTGCATTCAAGATATGGTATCTCACGGATTGGAGGGTCTAATTTGATCGCGCTTGTTGTATGATGAGTTCTGGCTAAGTGCGAATCGACAGAGCTATTGATTAACCTAGTTATTCTTCGCAGTCACATTGGATGATGCAACCGTATGCGTTGGGGTACGGTAGTTCGGCCGCCATGTTATCCGACAAGGAACAAAAAATGAAATACTCAGGAATGTTATTTCTCAAATACAAATAAATCCGGTCTGGATGTAAGACACCGTAGTTTCGTGAAGCATAGCACCATGCAGCCCACATTAGATCTTCATCGTACTGCTTCTGCCGATGTGTCAGCTCTAAATGGAGATATAAAATGGCTTCGTCTATGCCACTTTCCGGATTTTCTACTTCATATACTTAATTAGCAGTCCCAGGGCGTTCATTCTGACCAAAGATATCCCGTCAATTAATTCGTTTTCTTCTACGTGGTTGCATTAATCGAAAATCTTTCTCGGCTCCGTTCGGTAACCTCTGAGCTTCATTCATCTAGTTACATTTATCGTATTACATTTGGCCTGAAGATGCATCACTGACAAGAGACGGTTGTTTTTTTTCGATCTTCGTTTCCGAATTTTGGTACATTTACGCTCACATAAACATTCTTGATATCCGATCGGGGGTGTGAAAGAGTGGACCGAAACAAGAATGGTTTCTTCTCAGACCCGATAAATAAGCACACAAAATGGTCTATCCTCGCTGACTTGCTCCTCTGGCTAAAAAATCGGCAAAAAGGTGCCTCGTGTGACTTTACTAAGCAAAAGATATATCTCCAGAAAAAATAATATAAGCTCTTAGTTTCCTCCTTACCTCTGGGATGGATAGCAACCCAATGTCTTATCTACATAGAATTTTTACAGTTTGTGTGATCTGTTTCTTTTTTAGCGTGCCGTTTGGAACGAGAGTAATACCATGTGCAAAAATCTAGCAGTATCGATGTTGCTGATGATTCTACATCTTTTGCACTCCATTTTTTCCAAATTTATTTTATTAGATGACATTTGAAAGGCGACCTAGTGGGGAGGAAATGGACAACGGGAGAAATTAATTGCGCCGTATTTTCTTTCCAAAACCAATTTGTTAACCACTTGATTATCGCCGTTCGAGTCTCGGAATTTATTGCTACACATTGCCAATTTTAAGCATTCAAATGGCTAAACGAAAAATATAATAGGTTTCAATTACTTTTCTAATCCCGTTTCTTCTCCATTGCGATTTGACAAACTCAACTGACACCAAGATCGTAAAACAATGTATAATCTGAAATGGATGATCTTATCCTAATTCTACATCTTTTTGTCTTTTACTTTTTTATTATTGAAATAACAGTTTACATCATTTTCAGGAAGGGGTCCGCGACCAGCAGAAGGCTGCCACGTGAGGAAGCAGATGGACGATGAGAAGATTCGGACCCGCGGAATTCACCTCTAAAAGCCGCGACCTTATCCGCTTGGCCACCACCGTCAGGGGTAGATTGACGTGGTTTCGTTTTATTGATTACAACTCCCTGTGCGCAAACAACACACACAATCGGTTCTAGTCAATTACGTTTTTCTGTTTTTTCCACATTCTTCCGCCCTGCAACCTTTCATGTTTTGAGACCATACAGAAAGCCTTCAAATCAAATTTCATCCCTCAATAATACACAAAATGTAACATGAATTAGTTAGTTGATTCCCGTGCATACGCGCACGTGCCGTAATCAATAAACACATGCTTAAGGCCATTGTGGTTTACCAAGGATACCATCTTGCTGATACACCGGTGACCTCCATCAGAATGGGCTAAGGTTTGTGAATGAATGTTACTGATTTACGAGGGGAATTTATGGCAGAAAGAATAGGTTTGTACATTCCCAAGGTCACCAAGTTGTGCCTATGTGGGTGAAGAGTCGGTATACTTTGGCTAGAATGATCCTGACTGAGGCAAGCAAAATCACTGGTGCGTGTGAATAAGATTCAGTGGGACAAATACTTTAACCCGTGGATGAAACAATGGAATTTGAAGGTTTCGTCAACGCATTTGAGAGAACGGTTATAAAGCAAAAGATTTAAGTCAAGAACAATTTGAGGTACAACGAATAAATCCAGATTCAAACTTCTTGAATCGAACAAAACTCAAGGCCAATCACGAGGTGAATGGCCAAAAATTTTGGATACAGAACAGACAATCAAATGAATTGGACTGTGACACCATCTTGACCAGAATGTCAACTGACCATTAACCTTAGACTACAGCTCCCAAATGAATGACTAAAGGTTCTCTGAAGGTATTCATTGCATCATTATTTATGAAGCTATAGTGTGCGGATTTCTAGTTCAGCTAGTTCAACCAGCTTCTCGGAACGCAAATAAATGACTGCTCTTTAAAATCCGTAGATCCCACACAGAAAAGCTAATCTAGACAATATAGAGCCGCGTGAAGGAGAAGGATATAAAAAGCTAGAAAGATCGAACGCATTATCCTTGTGCTCTCCTTGCGGAGTGAGAAACTACGTAAGAATGCTGAAGAAAGAAGGGAAGTCTACGTCTAAATGTCAATCGGCGATCAACAACTATACCGGTAGATGTTGATGCGAAATGGTCTGGCGAGTAAGTTAACTTTTTGCTGACCGGGTGGACGTAATTTTCGCATGTCAGCGATCAATAAGTCAGTTTTAGACATTTCGAAAATGTGATTGTAAAAGAGATTAAATTCGATTTATTTCGTCCAAAGTAGTGAATTTCCCGTTCAAATAGTTATCTCACCTTGCATGCAGCACGACGTGTGATAACTGTACGCTTGTAGTCGAGAAATTTCAAAACAACTGAACCGAGATGCAAAATCGGGCAGGTCGATCGCCCCGGGGTACCTTTCGCGAACCGATCGATCAGCATGCAGCTAGAAAACCGAACATCTTCGTTAGCAAACTAACTACGAATTCTAAAGCATGAATATCGAAGATTACCAAAGGCTTGAAAGAAACGTACAACTACCACTGGCAAAATGAAACAAATATTATAGTTCATGAACAACTTCATCGTTATGCTAACAAGTTCTTTGTATTAGGGTAACCTGCTGTTCGGGATATCAGAGGACAGATAATGAGAAGCCTGGTGATGATTAAACGAAGTATTTTATACAATGAATTGTTGCGTCCAAAATCTATGGCGTGACATCATCTTTTGTTCGATAAACATCCCATACTAATAAACTGCCCACTGCACCTGCACTTGCAGGTGCCGCACTGACTAACCAGTGCGATTCCGGTGTGAAAAGCATTGCGCGCACTGTGGTCGACTGTTGATCGATAATTGGTCCATGTGGTTCCTTCACTGTTGTCGCCGCCCAATCACCTAACAATTCACCAGAGTCTATCGCTCCCAGACTGGCAAGCCATCCTAGGTGAAAAACACGCCAATTTTTCATGTATCTGCTCTCGACCAGCCGAATATCACCGTCCCATTGGCCAATAGCTAATATCCGATTATCTGGACGCCAAACCAGTGAGCTCACTCCAGATGATCGCACAGGCAATTTGTCGCGTACAGGAATTAGTTTGACCTTGCCATCATCACGTGCATCCCATAGCAGACTGACGAAAGTCAGTGTGCGTCCTGGTTGGGGTGAGACCATTGGATCAGGACCACCCAAGGCGATCAGATAGGTGGAGTTCAATTCCGTATGAGAAAGGACAGCCAAAGACATGATTGGTATAGCCTCTCCAAGTGCACTGTTCAGACGGGCGAGGATTTCCCCACGTGAAAAGAGGAACACGTGACCACATTCAAAAGCGGCAATTAGCAGACAGCGATCCGCCCGATCTGTACGGCCTGCGTCGGAGATACCATGCAAAGCCATACACATGCCCAGATTTGATAAACCTGAACTTGTCGACTCGTGCGTCTCCATAGCAATGCTACTCACAATCACATTATCCGGTAGTTGAAGTATTTCTATATCTGCTCCTTTCACATTACCACCGGATTCGTCCTCGCCGGGGCCGATGTGTGCCAAATAGAAGTGATCAGTTTTGGATTGATCAGCAGAGACTGGGGAAGTCGGCCAGACGCTCATTTGACAAAAAGTGAATTCACACGTGCGAATTTCCGACAAAACTGATGAGAAGGGACAGAGAGCAGATGGTAAGTGAAAGGGCAGAAGTTACATTTTCATTGGACAATTTTTCTTCCAACTAAAGTTTGCTAAATTGGACTTGTCATTCTGAGCTGCCTCGTAACTAATCTTACTAATTCGAACGTGACACTAGCGCTCATGAAATTACTGGCCACTGACAACTTTCGTACTGGGCGTCTTGAATGAAATCGACGTGGTGGTCTGGCTGGTTTCTTAGGGATCAACAAGACAGTAATTCATGTGCATCATGTTCTAACGGAAATCAGCATTCATTCTACCTAGAGTTTCTACAGAGAAGTACTTTGTAAGACTCGATTGCTTCAAACGGTGTCGGAAAATCGTAACTCAAAGCGATCAATCGAAAGTTACGTGGAATGGTGATCATTTCCAACGACAAGTTCCAATGTCATGCTGCAACGCGAATCACTTCGAGATTAATCTGACCCTTGCCGTGCACGATCTGACAGCGTTCCACCTGTGCTTCTTGAACGCATCCGGCTGGATGAGACTGGTATTAAGATTGCCAATAATTTATTCAAACTAGATATGAATAGACAGGCCATTGATCGCCAATGGCAGACGTGAAGAACTCGGCTGATGCGTTATGCCGATTTCCTAAAGCGCGATGATGTGCCACGTCTTGAGTAGTAATCAAGAGTGGAACACGTTGAACTGGACAGTTCGAACAAAAATGGTCTGAATGTTAATCGGGAATATCAGACCTTCAACTGTACTACGATCAAAATGAGAGTGTTGCCCCAGGAAATGATGCGTGGCATCTCGTGTTACTGGCTCATTGGTACTTAACCCACTCATGGCTGATGCTCACTCATTTGGCAGTACTAACCACCGACAAGGACGGTAAATTCAGGCATGAAACCAACCAGAGGTGATCAGCATCAATACCATAAAAAAATTCTCTGTACCCGAGCTCACGAGGTTGGAAAAGGATTGAGCAGTGGACGAGAAACAACAGGAACGTACGACAGAAGTTTTGAAATAAGCCTGGTGTTAGATTTAAGTAACGCTTTTTAACCGCATGTATATAAATGTACTCTGAGAACCCTAATCATCTTGACACTAAGGATCGACGATAAAACAGGAGCGCCATTTTTCTGATATTTTAAAATCACTAATTTGTCCTCAAGTATTTCCGCTTGCGGTAGCTTACCGCTGAATTGAAGATGCTTCGATAATCATTATTTAGGGGCCTGAAGCGATAGCTAAGACGCAGATGCGGAATCCCGTAAGAAAAATGGGAAATTAGCAACAAATGGAAAGTCATTTACCAAGCATTAGACACTTATAAGCAATGGTAAAGTTGCGACAAGCAATACAGTGGTAGCTGGTCTTGAATGCTGAGAATTTCACTCTTCCTGCCGGAGAGCATTTTTCGTACCCGGCAGCGGCGGTTGTTTGGAATTCTTAAACATCTTTTGCATAACAAACGAAATAGGTAGGAGACTGACATTACCGTTAATAAAACTGTGTCAGAATAACCAAAGGTGAAAAAATTACAAAATTCCTAAATTGACCTTAATAATGTCATAATCGCAAATTTAAGTGATGGTGCGACACGGATCATTGCCCGGCTCAACGAGCGTCGATGTGCATGCAAATAGCTAACGCATCCGACAACTCAGGCCGCTGTGGCTGTACGATGTCGAGAGGCAGCGAGCTTCCTCGAAAGCCAAAACTTCGGTGGTATCAGACCAAACAGTTGTCTTAATCCCAATTTCCCTTCTACGCCGTCACTGGTGCAAAACCATATGACCCTGGTAACCAGAAACGCAACAAAAACTGCATGAACTGCCAATCCAAATTCAACCATTGCATCGCTATTTGGTTATAGCATTACCTATCACGTAGCATCCAGGCTCAACCCACAAAGAATAACCTGAAAAGCATCCACTGGCAGAAGTGACTGTCTTCTCTAACAAATCCAGTGTTATTTTCATCAAACTGCGTGTTACAATCCCTACCCGAATTCACCATGTTATCGCATTGAGACGAAATTCATTCTCACTGCTCATAACGCATTTGTTATATCTATACAGATAAAGTTCCCCTTAGACAATCTTATCTGCGAGCGCTTAGTTTACCAGAAACTTCCTCAAAATATTTTCTCTTTGGTTTTCATTTACACATTCATTTTCTAACCTTGCAGAAATTTCTTGATTTTTGCTGTCTCCTCAAAGTTGGTTTTATGTATAATGGAAGGGTGGTATCCCATCATATGAAACGAATGCGCTGATTGAACAAAAAAACACACAAGGTTGGGGACACTGAAAATGTTAAGGATCTCATCGAAAATGAAATCGAGTGTGTCAGCTCGACCAATTCTGACCAAGTTTGAGTAACCGGCATGTAAAAGTTTTATGGAAGAGGATCCGGGAGTTCCGCTAACGCTTTATTCTACCGATAATATTTTTGGCTTTTGTTCTTCGGACCTTGCCTCAGCCGTTCCTCGTCCTGTAACCTTTACTCGTCATTCGCACACATCCAGTGTGTTACCCTTATCATATTTCCGTTATACTGGGTTTTGTACCTGTTTCTTTCAATCTTCATTTTTCCCTCGTGTAGGGGGAGGCTAAGAAAGGGTGCCAAATATTCAAGACCACTTTACTTCGGCGCAATTGGTCACACACATCATATGCAGAAGAACGTAACTGAGTAACAAACCCTCCTGGCATCAGTTGAAAAATGTATGGGCTTGGAAACAGATGGACTGTAAGCCGGAAAACGGATATGGAGTCAGCCAAGCACCCCCTAACTCACGGAAAGATCGATTTTCATGACAAGCTCAAACTAGGGCGGGAGTGTTGCTCGGACTGAGGATAACAGAACGGATAATAAGCCCGTTGGACAAGGACGATCGGCAAGTGAGCTTTAACCTGAGCGGACCTATACAAAACGTTTGATCTTGGCCGAGGCCATTTGGGCGTCCCTATGGGGTCAATCGGGGTGAGTATGAACTGGAAACAAGACGCTCTGTGGAAGGTGCTAAAGATAGCAATTGTGACAAATCAGCTACTAAAACACCTCTAACTTCTAAATTGTAAAAAATTCTTCTGCTTCTTGCATTCCGTTTCACCTAAAATCCTTAGGTTTTTAAAAGCAGGATCTATAAACTGCTTCCTATATGGATGTTCTCCTCACCTCAAGCCACCGTGTCTTTTGACTATGAATGCTACCGCTTACACTGTAAAAAGCAGAAAAAAATATACGATGCCTGTGTTCTGCATAGGGATACAGCTTGTTTGGTTAGCAGCCCTGCAGCTAGGCTCTATCCTGATGTAAGGAAAAGCACCAGAAATTATCCCAATTCCCAAAACAGCACAATCCACTTTTATTTTCAAACTACTTGGTTCCATTGTCATTACCTCGACCTTGTTAAACTCGCACTCGATCACCTTTTAAAGTACAAAGTTGCGGGGCTCCGTCACTTTCAATTTACCTAAAAACCTCAAAGGAGCACTTCATGTGACGTCGCATTTAGTGCATTCTGTTTACAAATCATCAAGCAGCCATGCAAACTCTGTTACATATGTATGTCATGATTATCCCTCTGTTTTTGGTCCCATCTGAAGGTCCCGTTGTTCCAAAACCACCTTTTTCCTAGCTCCTCTTGTTTGTTAGTATATCTTACCAACTATTTCACTGGACAGAGATTTCGAAGATGCTCGCCTGAAATAGAAACTAACAACTCTGTCTTTCAAGTGGTCGCATTTCGTCCTTTCTTTCTTGCACTTACGTAAGCAATCTCCCCGGCAGTTCATCTGTTTCTGTGATCAAGTAGGCGGAGGATGCAGCTATAGTTGACATACATGTCAGCCTATAAAAAATGAGAACGACCTACGCTACCTGTCTTTGATTCTTCAAACACTGTGAAATTTTCAGAATGGAGCAGTTTGTCTCCCAGTCCATCCAAGCGTCTCGAATGTATTCTTCACTCCGTCTCGTTTTCCTCTTCCTAATGACTCAGTACTCCTTATAAGATTCTTCCAACCAGAATCAAGTCTATTAAATACCTTATAGTTTCTCTGTCCTTCGGTATTCGTTAATCATCTCTTATCATTGACTATGTTCAAACTCCAGCGTCTATCCGTTTTATGTCTAACATTACTTCTGCCCCTGTATCGTAGTGCGCCATGCGAATCTTGTTTCACTGTTCCCCTCCAATCACTTTTGAACTACTAAAGAAAGACTGCTCTTACTCTTTGACCGACCGCCTCTGCTCCATCTGGTTAGCTTATCTGGTCAACGTCATATGCATCCAACACATATGTGCCTGCGTAAAATTTGCACCATTGGTCCTTTAAAATTCTCCCCACTCTGCATTTCACAAGCTCTAAAAACATCGCTCCGTCTCCAGAAGTGAATTATTTCTTTGCATTATACACGGCAAAATAGACTGCGGGAATTAGCCGGCCCCTTACTTCGATCTAGTAGTTGTAAAAAAGTCTGATCACTGCAAAGTTACGAGACAGTTTTTTCCCAATTTCTTAACTATTGAACTTGGGGAACTGCGTATTTTTGATCTTTACTTTATCGTTGAAGTCTCGGCTTACGTTTACAAAAGTCACGCAATACAATAAAATATAATAAACCTACTTCATCCTTGTTACAGGTCATCAACAGCACCTTCGCTGGGAGACAAGCATCACAAAACAGCAACGAAAATGACACAATGCATTTATTTAGCGACATGTCTTCCACGGGTGAAAACAGTAACAATGTTTTCTGCAAAAATTATACCCAACTACAGACGTCTAGTTGACCGGGTCGCACCGATTTTTCACCGCACTGATCGAGGTCATGAATAGATGAAGACCTAGTACGTGGACTCGGTCAATTAACCGGTCACAAGCCAACTCAGTGACTTTTTACTTCGTGGCCTCAGTACGCTTGTCTTACTAGCCCACTGTGGCGATCATTAGAGCTAATGAAATATGTGCAGATAAACTGTAAAAAACACCGATTGAGCTTTTTTACGGAAATGACACAACAATAACTGTAGTAAGTCTTTTTCATCGATTATAAAGTAATGTGAAGTACATGTCAGGAGAGGAGATTGCGGTGGACTGCAGGCTACCGAGGGGGCAGGTGAGGGATGACAGATTATGAATTCTGAAATACCGTCCCGAAGCGACAATACCTGTCCGACTATCGACTATGATCAAAACATCTTCCTAACCTAAATGAGTCAGACTTCACATTGAAGTGTTGGCTTACCTTTTTTGGTTGCATCCTCACACCTTTATTCTGTCATGTTACAATTTATCAACTACAACCCGACCAGTAAATTTGGAATTACTGGCTAAAAAATTAACTGAACTAATTTATTACACTATACAATACTCCGCTGAGTGATTGTTGTTTCGAGTTGAGTAATCCATCAGTTTTGGTAGTCCCAGTAGAATTGTAAACAATGGATGCGCCGTACGGTTCGACGGATGAAGCCGAAACAAGTATTCGTCAAGATTAGACTGGAGTGTATTTTTTATTTTGTGACATGCTAGACGCAAGAGTGTAGTGGAAGGGATCAGCCCCATAGTCTCTAAGACCCCTACATGGGAGAGGGAGAAGGGACTGGCAACTGTAACTCCGAAACTTGGAGTGGCACAGAGCCACATGTCTCAAAGGGTATGACTGAGTTCTGCATATATCATTACGGGGCTACCCACGGCGAACACGGGATAATCCTACTTAATGACTGTATCTTTTATTCCAGTTTTTGTGTACATGCAGGATGTAGTATGACTACTTCGAATCACAAAACAAAGACACAACGCTGCATCACCTGAGGATTCCAGAAAGGAAGTACACTTCTGGAGCTGTGACGTATCGTGTCGTCTGGGACTACTTTCTTTCACAAGTGATGTGGAGAAGTGTGATATATTTTTCACAAAATAAAGAAAAACGATGTTTCTCATAAGTGTTAATGCTTGTTGTTTCGTTAAGCCTGAATTACCGAGTGGTTCGGACAATAGTGAAAATTCAATAAGTGGAACTTCAGTTGTTACCTTTGAATCGTCCACCGAAACTCGTCGAACTACACTACACGGTTCGCCAGAGCTGACCTTGTGATAACTGATGCCCTATTACCGGCGAACATAGGAGTAATATTCATATAAATCCATGTTAACTTATCAAAACATGCTGTCTCCGCAGATTATTTTGCATCACGGTCAATTCAAAATTGGAACAAAGTACCTGTTTTAAAACGCAAAAATGAGAAGACATCTGCTCCACTTTACCAAGGGAATCTCCAATCGACTCTATCTCACGTTTGCAGTGGCCCGTTCCGACTAACACTAATGAGAGAAGCCAAGATGAAAAGACACAAAAATCCGTTCATTAGCGAGAATCAAGTGGGTCAAATTGGTTCTCTAGATTCAACACTTGCTGACGGATTATTCTGCTGGGTACTTTTGCCTGTCTTTAACAATCGAGTTCCTCAGACCATGTTTTCGATTGACCTGATCAGTACGATGTAGTCGCAGTAGTGTCAACTTTTGACCAGGGTAGTGGATGTGTTGGATCAACATCCACTACCTTTTGCAGTACGTTTTCAATTTTAAAACTTCTGTTTAACACGGAATTACTTACCTTCCTAATTCAATTTCCGAATCTAAAAGTAGAGTATATATATATATATATATATATATATATATATATACTGCGCCCCATAACTGACTCAAATTGAAAAGTTAAAGCAACCTCTTTAAATCCCATATGATCTCAGGCGAACATAAGTTGCTAGCAAAACAAGTGACCACAGGCCCGTTGAGCGCCTGTGGGTGACGGCATGTATCTGCATGAGTTACGAAGAGTAGTTCGTTTCGATGATGACTAGCGGTCGACAGAAAAAGGAAATCGACTAGTGAGAATTTCGCGCTTTCAGCTGCAACTATACTACACTTATCAATAAAAAACCAAAAAAATCTATCTAAGACAGCGAGAAGCGCTGTCGCCTGAAAACAACCAACAGTAAATGTGTGTGCAAAAATAACAAGGAAATACGATGAGCAGTAGGGTCAGACGATCTGATAGTGCGATGATTAGAACGAAAGTACGGAGAAATTCGTACAGATTATCTGAAATGTGGACGACGTGGGAATTCAAAATTTTGAGCTGGAGGGACGCGATTCACATTCTTGATCTCAGATCTGCAAGAGATGCAAGAAATTTTCGAGGTTGGCAACTAAGCCAGGGAACGCTTGATGTAAGCACTAACTGTTTGCGGGAAAACAATGGCGGACCGTAGAGACGAATGCTTTCAGTCTCAACTGTAGATGAGACTCGGGACTTCAGCATTCCTGATAGACTACTCTGGATCTCGTTGATTATTCTGAACGCTTAATTCACATTTACTCAACCGCCGTAGTCAGTCAGGTGTGAACACGCAGCACTCGTGATAATTTTAATCGTTCCAGTGTTTAACGAAGCCGGGTGCTGTTCACAAGCCCTTTCGAGTAGGCATCTGGTTGTACCGCCGATGTACGCCGCCCAACAACAACGGGTGAATAAACATATACAGAATGAAACCATAGGAACCGGCACACTATCTTTTAGACCTGACTGCGTGAGTGGCCTTGTTGTAAAGAGGATTTGCAGTTTTTCTGCCCAGCACGTCTTATAGGCGGCTCCGGACAATCTACGATAGACCATGTGCGCTGGAATGTCCCCCTTAGAAGGCAGACTGATGTATAGGGCATTCTTTACTACCGTTGGTTTCTTACGTCCTTCTTCAGATTGTTTTATGGTTTTATCAATGACACGTTCAAGATAGCCGTTTTGCCGAAACGGCCCCTGTAAGAAGCGAAGCTCCTCATGTATAACATCTTCAGTGCAGAATTTCTGTGCCCTATTGGTTAAGTAAAGTATTAGTTTGTTTTATTTTACGTGGCGCAAAACGGTTGAACCGATTATACTGATCCTTCCACGTAGCTCTTCTGTGCGAGAACAACGGTGAGGAGCCATCAACCCGGAAATTAACTCAAACAACCAGACATGCTACCCTGAAGTTTTCTTCCTTTTCAAGTGTAAATTCAACAATCCAGTGGGCATTGTTAAATGTACGCAGTTTGTGTAACATCGACGTTATCGTCTACTGCGCGAATGATATCGTCAACCTAACGGTCATGGAGTGCGAACTGTCCAATCAATGGCTGTTTTGCCTTAAAAACGCTGGTGAATATGGACCCCATCGCTGCACACATACACACAGACGGGGACGGATTTTGACCATTTGAGCTGCTACCTGTCATTCCGCCCCTTAGCTATCGTAAATTTAGAATTTATTTGCTGATATGTAGGATGGATTCTGCGGCTATTCGTGAGCTGACGTTAGTCTTGAAGTCCCACAGAAATTTTTTCCATGCAGTAACACAAAGGCTAGCGATTTCACCATTATTCCATCTTAATTTGCTAGTCCGTGAATTTTTCTGTCGGTTGAATCAAAAGTTTGGGAAGTATGTAGTGGTGACTTGAAAGAGGAAAGCGATGCGAAAAAAAGTGACGTACAAAACTTCAAACCAAATAACTTATAAACGGTGAGTCGAACTTGGCACCATATATAGCAATTGTACAAAAACTAACCTTGATCAGGGCGGGACAATGACTGTTCTGTGTCAACTGAATAAGTAGTATCCAAGCCCCAAAATCTGATAAATCCATCGCGACCCTGAGAGATTAGGATGCATGAGTCCTGAATCAGGCAGCATATGGCAGAGACTTGGGCTCGTGGATGTGCAAGCCACTGTCGCGTTGCGCGACGCTTCTTTAAGGACCACAACAAAATCCAGCCGTTCAAATGACCCGAAGCTATGCAGACATCATCCGGTTTTCTCGCCGTCTGTAAAGTCCATGTTCGTGGAACAGACGAAAGCGAGGTGCACGGTCCGATGGACTGCGTATTTGGTCCCGCTTGGTCGTATACCGTTGAGCGACGATTCGGAATGAGAATAAACGCAGGTTCCTATAAAAACGAAAGCCACTTTTTGCGGTTAGCAGGTGTAAAGTCAACCAAAAATACAGCGGTTGGAAATTTAAGATTAACAAATGGTTAAGTAAGCAAACAACTCGGTCGAGATTCCACCACTTACCCTCTTCCGACCGAAAATCTAGGCAGATTTGAACTGGGCATTTGCATCAATTTGTAATTCCTACTTACGATTAAAATAACTGGACTAAACAGTGAAGCTCTTGGACAATTTCGGAAGGATGATAATCTCAAACAAGACCAGTGGTTCAAAAAAGTGACCTGAACTGAACTTCAATTAAGGACAGAACGACGAATCACGATCTAGACAGAAAAGATGACAGCAACCGATAGTCGTGCATCTTCATTTTTCCGACAACTGAGTTGGGATGTGAACGTGACAGGATGCACCTGGTAGACTCAATCGTCCTAGCAGAGTTGAATGGACTTTTAAAATCGAGAAGGTTGGCTTACCGAGAACCGTGTACATCAATACATTACTTGCTAAAAACAACTTTCTGATAAGTTTTGATGTGAAAATAAAAATATCTAAATTGAGCAAAAACATCGTAAATCTGTGTCCAGTAACCGACTTAGATCGCTACGGTGTTTTAAGTGGGATTTTTCTTGAAGGATAACCCTCGAAAATATGCATAATGCAAAAGATATCCGGGAGATTTCATCGAGTTAATCAGATCGGGGAGAAAGTAACAGAATGGAACGGAAGTGTCCATACGAAGACGCGCGAATTCTTACAAACAAAGTGCACGAATTATGTCCATATCCTCAGCATAACCACTGAATACTAGATTATGAAGTGATTTATTATGCAGTATCTATTTTTAAGTCGCCAATTTCAACAATGGAAGTATTGCAGCAAGGACATTTTGTCTGGATTAGTAAGAAACTTTAGAGTTTTTATCACGTAGTGTCAATGATATCTGATATACCATGGAACCACAATACAGCTCTATTGATCTTGCTAGGAATCATCAGTGGTGCAAATCCACGACCCCCAAGCTGAGAAGCGACTGAGTCAGAAGTTTTAGCGTTACCGTCGTTCGTAATGTCTTAATATCCCGCAAAGAAGTCGGTTGCCTTAATGGCTAGGGCGTTCGACTTTCAATCTTTCGTCACGATTTTGCATCCTAGTCCTGAGGTGGTGGATATAAACCATTACTGATTCCCAACCAAAATGAAACACCTGCACTGTGTTCCCATGGCTTCGTGGTGATGAAATAAGCGTTGGTACTGCATGACGAAACTGTCAAAATCCGTGCTAAATCCTGTATAACCAGAAGTTAGTAAGGAACATTAGAAGTGCATACCAATCGCGCAACGATCGCTATGCAAATACAAGCTCCAATGGCCGATGGACGAAAAGAAAAGTATGACCTTTAAAAGAAAACCAAGCAAGTTTCGTGTTTGGTTAATTCACGTTTCCGAAGTAAATGTTGGTCCCGTGTAACAATCATCACTCTCCAACAGAAAGGCAACACTTGGTTTCCAAGCCGTTGGAATACTCATTCGCTATCTGCTATATTTTCGGTAGTTTAAGGACATAAAGACTACTGCTTACCATGTTTGCGTAACAGGTCAATGGCCTTGTGCCAATGGATATCTGAGATTTGGCTGTTCAACTGCGGAGAACACAACAGTATCAAATAACGCGCCTTGTTATTTCTGTCAAAACAAATGACCGTGGTAGAAAGACAACAGCTTTCTTGATTCTATCGTCCTTAAGGTCTAGCGCATAAACTCTTATTACAGTGGTCTGCTTGTCCAATGATAGACCCTATAATCACCAAGACAAATGTGCATCAACGAGAGATGCTTTATATCTAGTTCTGAATAACGGGCGGTGCGAGGTAGCAGGACCCTGGTGATCAAACATCTAGAAAAACAAGATCAGGCTGAAGGAACCCGGCGAGATCGGGTGAATGACGGACAGACTAAGAACAACCAACTGCGAGCCTGAGAGCAAAGTTGGAAGTAGTCCTTTACTCTAGCCCGAAGACAAACTGATTTTCCTGAGACATTCAGAATCGAGCGGGGATGTTACTCGAAATAAAAATCATAGAAACAATGGGTCCAAGGTTGGAGGTGATTATCCTTGAGCTTTGACCTGGATGGAACTACTTACAGAAGTTGATTAGGGTTAATGAACGAGATTTGTATTCACAAGCTCGAATGCTTTTTAGAATCTTTCCTTGGGTAGGCGGAAGGAAATAAAAACCAGGACGGAAAAAACCGTTGCTAATGCTATGGTAAGCGTTTGTGATAGATCGGTCACCAGGCATATGATGTACCGTTCCAGATGAACACTCCTCAGGTTGCAGAAATATTACACTCCCCCTGTACCGCGGAATCATCCGTATATTTTCAGCCAGAGAGCTTATTATCTGCCCAGAGCTTCTGGGCAGATAATAACCCCCACCATTCTGGCAGGAGAATAAGGCCATCCTTAAAATCGTCACAATCACAAAGTTGGAATAGAGCAGCCATGACGAATACTTGTCGCGATGACCTCGATTCGGCTGTTCGAAAAGTAAAATGATCCAGCCAGACAGGCTTCAATGACGCGGTGACAAATAACTGCACGATCGACCAAGATGAAAGCCAATTTCAGACCAAGGAAGACAGAAATTATGGGCCTACATTGGACGATTTATTGCAGTGAATATCTGGTTAATACAACCCCAACCAGTAGGAAAATGGCTGAATTTTTACGCATACAACTATAGTGAGTATCAGGTAATCGGTGGAAAATTGGTCTCGCGCAGAGTTTCGCTGCAATACATACTAAAATAATTCCTTAGCCATTTTCACATGAGAACCTATCACCATTCCTTTACATCAGTAGAATCACCGATTCACACTAGTCCTTGATCTCTTTGCCTAGATTGACTCCAGGGGTTTCGTTTGCCCCGATATTAACATTTCGCTACCGCATTTGAAGGACGGAAACATTCGAACAGGTCCAATAGCCTCACGTTTTTTAAAGGAACTTGTGTCCCTAACGATCTTTATTTCTGCTACAGTACTGGCATCTATTTGTACTGTTTTACTTGGAGGTAAAAATGAAGGATTTCTTGTAGCCATGAGGCAACCAAACCTTTATTTGAAATGGTCTACCGAACGATCTGGAGAGTGAACCAATCAGCCGTCGGATTCTTTGGTCACCTCACCTACATTCGGCTCCCTTGGATCAGTACTCCATTTGAACGTAGAGGTTCCTACTACTGTCGATATCTGCAGCCCTATCCATTCCCCCATAAGTCATCATCCACCACTGCTCGCGGTCAATGTCCAGACTCCTGGTCAGCTGACGTTCCAGGGATTTACGGATCAACGACCATCTATCAGAACAAAGGATGAAGTGAGATCCATAGTTTCTGAGGTTAACATGGCTTGGAGTCTAGCGTGAAAGTTGCCGCTGTATGCATGTCAGCTCCTAATTGTTCTCAGTGCCCAACCCAATCCCGGATATTTGCCTGTGATGTTAACTGCGTTGAAAGCCCCTACTAGAACTGAAGTCGACAATAATCGTGCAGCCATCATCATCATCATCATCATTCACTGCCATATCCTTAAGTGTCTCCAGCCAGCAAGTCGACGAGTCTTTCGGACCCCAACCACGAAGGCGTGAGACACCTACTTTACCTAACTTCGCTGTACATTTTCTCATCCCACGTTGCCACGTCATCTGTTGGCCTCCACATGGCTTCTTCCATTCTAAAAATAGGGCACGGTATGTTAGACGAGTGTTCGTCATACGCAACACGTGACCCAACCAGCGTAGTCTACTAAGTTCCATACGCTGAAACAAGCCATTTTCAGAATTGGCACCCAATACCAGATTCCTAACCTCAATATTACTCACCCGGTCACTTCATCCAGTCGTAGCCATATTACGTAAACATCGGTTGTCGAAAACCTCCAACCAACGAACATCGCCTACACGCATAC
>LUCM01009381.1:52615-69285 GCA_008360955.1 Fasciolopsis buskii
AATACAAATAAGGTTCTGGTGAAACTGACCAATTCGAAGTTTTCAATTTATAGGGATGTGTGGACGAAACAGCACCAAGTATGTATATCTGACGAGCGCCGATAACGGCGAGACCCGTAGTGTACATCTGATGAAATTTAGTTCGCTCACCCAGGTACCACTTATATCTATATTGGCGACGTAAGGTTGGTTCCTAACGTTGGCCCATTTCAAGTGACAAAGAACTACCAACAAATCACAGTTGCGCCTCTTCTATTGACTTTTTAACGAAAAGCTTCCATACTATGAGAGAGCTGAGGCTATCTCGCTTGACCGCGTCCCGGTCGGCAGCCAATTGTGCGCAGTGTAATCTAGAGCGTCGGGAAAAATGAGCAGCCGCCACTGATAAACACTCAGCTTTTGCGACCACGGATGGCAGTCCAAGTGTAATCAAGGGTGCTTTCTATCAAAAGTTGCACGACCTGTTAAACCTACTAAAGTAGGGTGCGGAACAGAAAGCCCAGTTTTCATGCAGCTTGAGAAATAAGCTCAAATATGAAAAGGGACCAGCGTAATAAAGAATTAATGGATAGACCGAGAAGAGAAGCAGCCTGTGGAGCGGAGAACAGAGGGACCTAAGAATATATGTGGGATGAGCGAACGATGTTTCAAATAAAGTGAAGGAAGAGAGATTGCAAAATCACTAAATGTAACGTGATTGTTGGAGCCCCAGGAATTGAAGAGTTCTGTATCAGAGTGTGAAGATGAACTCGCGACACAACAGTCACGAACGACGTTGATGTTTGCGTGGCGAGCAGTGGAACAAAAATAATGCAGTGGCGTCACCGGCAAAAGAAGGTACTGGGCTTGAGATAGCTGATACGTCATTAGTGAATAAAATGAAAAGGGTCACTGCAAATGCTGAACCCTGGGGGGTGTTAGCATTGTATTTCATTGTATAGACTTGTGCATACACTCAATAATGTCGCATTTCAGTCAAAAAATGTGGGGGTGAAAATAAAATAAAAAATACACTCATAGCCTCGTAAAAATATTTAAAAACTCATCCAAGAATAATCATAGCACATTATGATAAGTTGCTCAAGAATTTGGCTGAAACACGGTCACGGTTTGTCAAAATTCGTGCTAAATATGGGACAGTGGAGATCCTATAGATATTGATTCTAGACAGTATGGAACGAAAAGCGGATCGCGTCGAAATATGAGAGCGACACATTGAGAGATCGTTGTGCACAGGATACGTGGGATTAGAAAGAATTTTGTGAGCAAATTTCTCACATGCTGATAGATTTTGATCACACAGACTAAAGGACAATTCGGGTAGTGGTACGAAGGATACACGGCTAATAATTAATAGCCCTGGCGAAGAATCTTAAAGGCTTTTTTAAGTAAACCTGAAGAAATAACAGGAGAAAAGTAAAGAAGGATTGGAAAAACAAACTGGTATACAAATCGGGAGACGGTGCTTTGGTTCATCTTGTGGTGCCGAAGCATCTTGATTTGAAATGACAACCGTTGGAGATTCTCTACACGGGTAGAAATGTGAGAAGCCCAATTCAGATTTTATCAGCAGTAAATCATAGATATTTCACAGAATCAACCCTGGCAATTGTTTTTGAGTTGATGGAAGACGTTTCGGATGGGTAGGCTGACAGAGAGATGGAGAACAGACATTCGAAACATTTAGGTGTGTTGAGATCTAAACCAGCTCGTGCAGAGGAATCCTAAACGGAAGATAGGCTGTTGGGAAAACTTTGAAAATTATCGTTGTTCGAAATCTCTTGAGAGAGAGCAACATCATCAGCATACTTAAACAGATGACAGGGTGAGCTAGTCGATAAGTCGCTGATGTAAGTAGAGAAAAGAAACGGTGAAAGAACAGCATCTGAAGTACTCGAGTTTTTAACCAACGGTTTTGAAGTTTTACCGCCCATTCGTGTGCACTAGGTTCGGTTTGTAAATTAATCAGACAGCCAAGCTAATAAAGGCTTGGGACAACCAAATGTTTCCAGTTTGTGAAGTAGGAGAGACCTTGGGACAGAATCAAATGCGCGACGAATATTCCAGGAAGGACGCAACGTGACGGCTTCATGACGCGTTTAAAGGACTTACAAATATGGCTGGACATGAAGAGAGATGAGAAGCGACTTACAAAATGAACCTGTTAGAGTATTAATATAGCCAACACTGAAATAGTTCGTCACGGAGCTATACTACTAAGATAGAACGCAAGCGTTTAAGTATAGCACGCTTCCTTCAGTTTCTAAACCGAATGTGTTAAGGTGATCGAGCTGAATAACAGCATCTTCTTTGTCTCCGACATAAACAGTCGAATGCCTTGCCATAGGGATCGACTGTGAGTTACCAGTTGAACGGTACCGAATGTCATGTGCGATGCGGTATAGGATTTTGTTGTCTTATCACAGGTTGAAAATATACCGCGTGCTTGAGTTATTTAAGAGATTTGTAGAAATATTCCTTGCATCCTTCCGTTAGATTTCAGTTTCGGTGGAGAACGCGATTTGGGTACATATAGTGTTCTGAGGCAGCAAATATCAAAGTATATACGTGGCCGTCTCCGTTGTAAAAAGTTTGGCACTGTCATTTGAGCACGGAGTTCAAAAGCAGAAACTGGTCAGACTGCGAGTGAAAGCGGATCTCTGAAGAAGGAAAGGGTTGTGATGTGTGAGAAGTTACAGAGGCGAAACTTGGCATTTATCTGTTCTCATTACTGCAGACATGGCAGGAAAAACGACTTATAGAAGTAAACTACTTTGGGTCTAATAATATGAGAAGTCACGACAATAATCGCTACATGTGCAGACTTGAGAGGCCATGGCCAGTATTCAGGGGAAATAAATGCGGAGGCGTGCCTGGATTGGTTAAAAAACTCTAATCTAAATAATGGAACGCACAGCTCGGTGTGGGATGATAAACGCAGAGGTCAGCCAAATGCATACGACCACAGTCAGTGGTAGGGTAGTCAAATGATAAGGGTGATTCGAAAATACAACAGGATACTAATAATAGCAGAATCTATCCTCAAGTAAAAGGGGAAGCAGCGCAATAAATAGTAATGTAGAAGATGAAAAAAATATGCAATATCGTTTTTAGGGGCTAAAGAGCTAGCAGATCTGATAAAAGTGTCCGTTATGAATAATGATGATGTATGCCGAGCAAACATCTAACGAGACAGTCAAATTCCGTTAGACGAGTTACGAGAGTCTATAAACAGAGCGATTCGACTTGCTATAACAGAGAAGAAGTTTATTAGTGATTGCTCCAAACCGCTGGCCTCCAGTTCGTCTTGTGCTGAAAGACTCTGTCTTTGTGTGTGTTGAAGACATGGGATCGGGGATTGAAGAGTGAGGGACAGATCCGATGTTTTCGTAAACGTAGAGCGGGTGCTGGTACTCAACGATGCCGGAATAGACATCATGGCTGGAAGGGTGCGTTTAAGAGCAGCCTAAAAACCAACACAAGTGCCTCTTTTAGATCGATGAGAAGAATCTGCTGTGGTGCACGGCTAGTGGCACTCCGCAGTTCAATGGTTGAGAGACGGTACGGTTGAACAAAGTAATTCAGAGCGATTGTAGGATCGAACAGAGACCATAATCGAACCAAGTATCCAACAAAAAAAAACAAATTATGATGACAAGGGAATTGTAGCGCAGCCAGTCAAAGGGCGCGCGTACATATATATTAACAGGAAGTCACTGAGAAAGCACCCTATCAACTCGGACAAAGATGGTTTGTTTACTGAAGAAGCTCGACATACACGATACGAGGGTCCGGGATAGTCCGAACGTGGGCAATCAAACCAGAAGACTTTCGTTTCAAACTCGGTGGAAAGCCACAGGGATAGATAGCGAGACTAGGTGTGTTTTCTCCGTGATTGTTGAGTGAAGTGAACGGGCTGTGGAGGATGAGAGCCTTAGATCACCGTCGATAATATATATAATAATATATAATAATATATATAATAGAAGCAAGAAGTAGTAACTTTGGGATGCGGAAACAAAATTTGCCCGGGAGCACACGATCCCGGGTTTCGCAAGTGATTGTCGCTCTCAGGTATGCGCGTACCGCATGGCTCTCCTGTCCAAACATCCACATACTTGTACACTCTGAATTGATTGATATTTCTGACCAGAATTGAATCTGTAGCATCAGGAGTGTGCATCGAAGCTCTTCGTCCAAGAGTCCACAGAAGAATCACAACTGTGATTCGTTGATAATTCTTTGTCAGTTGGGCTGAGCCAACCTTAGGAACGAGGGCAGAATTCCCCAGAATAGACGCATGCATATATAGAAGCAGGAAGTAGTATATATATATATATATATATATATATATATATATATACTACGTATATATTACGATTCCATGGATGATTAAACCACTCGGAGACTACGGATTCGACGGGTTTGAAAAAGTGGAATAAAAAGAACAGTATCGGTAAAATTGGACATGTCTAAAGCAAAGCAACAATCATTCCAGGATAAGAACTCGTGAAAACCGGTCCAGTGAGCTGAACTGTAGGGCTAAAATGTGCGTTGAGGAAGCTAGAATGTGGAGATGATGAAGACTGAATACCATACTGGTCCGATGAACCAAGAGGGAAAAGAATAATGGAAATATGAGTAGAGAGAAGGGACGGGCGCGAGGATAAAACCGGGAGTGAGCACGGTCATCAGATCGATACATGCAGAGAGACCAATGAGCTGAGATAAATTGTTAACCACAGCGAATTATTCGTCTTCGCGTCCCATGAAGGATGTGTCAGAAAAATGTACTAGCAACCGACATTTGGGAACTTTGAAATCTTCTCAGATAGTAGCGACTTCTGAGGTCAGAAACAAACAAATGTTCAATGACTGAACGCGATAAGTCAAAAATAGAATACCGAGCATTGTTCAGGGAACCACAAAGATGACTGAAGAAAGATAATCAGAGTTCCAACCACATGAGTTGAAATTCGCGATTGAAACGGCAAACCAAGCTGCCCAACAGGCGGCCGCTGAGGGAAAACGCAAACAGCTGCTTTGGGAACAAAAGAGGAATGAAAAATGCAACTGTGGAATTGAAGGCGCTTGGCATCAGATGAGGGGAGGTTTGATTTTCGGCCGAAAATGGACCAGGAGCAGAAGTTTGGAAAAAGTGCTGAACAGAATCAACGTGGCAGTTTAGTCTGTAAATGTTGGGGGGGGCACAGTTGCTGTTGACTTACTGAGCGTGCAGTGAGAGCATGAGAACGAGTGAAATTGTGATTGTGTAAAGTTACGATAAAGCTGAGAGGAAACAAGAAAACAGAAACCTGAGACTTAAAGCAGTGAACCACATAAAGCCTTAGTAGATCAAGCGTGGCAGTGAGCCAGATGACAACCACGCCCACTGCCACCTTAACAAAATTTAGACGCTCGCATAGCGGGTACGTCACCTGACGATGGCCCTCTTAAAGTCAACGATGGGCCTACATTAATCACATCCCTAATGGCTAACAATGGACAGGCTATTTACAAAACTGCCGGTCTTACTGGAACACTTCCCTCGACTTCGATCACGTGTGAGGCTGCACCAAGCTGTTTGTGTGCTTCGGCGGGTGTTCAAAAGTAGTGTTGTCTCGTCCCAGTCACCGATAGGAAAGCACTGAATTTGAGCGAAACGACAGGTGAAACCAACGGCTCGCCTATTCACAACAAACAGCAACGTTTTCACCATTTGGCAGAGCACTTTAAAGCACAGGTTAGCTGACCTTTAGCGGTACTCCCGGCACAGCTATCTTGTTTCAATAGACCCACTTTCTCAGGCGGAGATCCGCAAAGAAATTCAAGCCCTAGCGGATCACTACGCGCCAGACTCGGATTGCCTTTCCCCAGCTCTGTTTAGAGATGGAAAAGTGTAATTGGTCAGAAAAATTCTGGTTTTGTCCTTTATGAGCTGCTGTTCTAGGCAATTTCCTTCTTAATGAGGGAAATCGATTATGTTCTCCATCTTTAATAAGGACTCGCGAGCGACTTCGTTAGCCACATGGGTATTAGCCTAACTCCAAAAGCGCCGAAGCTACTAGTTACTGTCATTCACGGCACACTGCAAAAAAAAAACTCATGAAGAACAAACTCCCGAGCGGCGGGCTGGCTTTCGCATACCTTCCTCTCCCGTAGATGCATCAATCAGATATTTAACCTCTGAAGGTTTTTAGAACGCTGCTTGGCCTTCCAAAAGGTAACGATCATCGTGTTCTTAGACACGCGCAAAACTTGATTTCGATAGCAGGTTTGCATTATGACAGTTTGTTGAGGAATGAAGTGCCTAGGAATTGTATCGATCCTCAAAGAGTTGTATCGTCAGACCTGCTCTCTTCGATCTTCGACATCCTCGGTGAGGTACGACAAGATTGCCCTGAATCCTCTTTTAACTTGGGCGTAGAAGATGCTTTACGGGACGCTTTATCTGATCTGGTGGATTGTGGAACTGAACTCCTCCCAAGGATCTAAGATTCTGACTTAGAGTATGCTGATGAGATTGCCTTCCTGAGCGACGATGCACAGATAATTCAACAGCCGTTGGACACCTTAGCAACTGAGGCATCCCCCCCAATACGATGTGCTTTGCACCCTCAAAGTGCAAGACTCGAAGAAACGACGCAGCGGTCAGTGTAGTTACAAGAAAGTAACCATCGGCATTGGTATCAATCGGGTCTTCCCGACTTCTTCGTTGGTGCCTGAGAGATGAGGATCGCCGCTCGTTGGAAACGTCCAGATTTATGGTTCACAATCGAAATAAGCGATGCGAACACTGTATGGAATACTTGTCCAGTTCGTTGTTCGTAAGAACCAACATGAGAAACACAACAAAGTCACACAATGAGTAGAGTGAAAATACAAAAATCACTTGTCTACTTTTTGCTTATCATTTTATTCTCCTGCGCTCGCCTTCTGCGCAGTCTCACTTAAACGTTTTCTGTGTTGGCATCACGGTTGCTTTCATAAGCGTAATACACGTTTACATGTAGATTACGCTAAGGACAATGAAACACTCACTTTTCTCATTGTGAGTCCACCTGGTCAATTCCGTTGAATCGATTGCTTTGTCTCGCGGTTTATCAGATTTGTTTCCGAAGAGGAAAAACAAAATCTCGCGTTTTGAACGGCTATCATCAATCTGGAAAGCACACAGGAAGTCAAATTTAAACATGACTGCCCGTGTGAATTTTCCCCAAACAATAGTAACATCAGTATTACTAACACTAGCAACACCAGCAATGGTTCCTACGCCACTTCTGCATGTAGCAATACGCTCGAAATATTCATTGCAATAACCCTTGTTTGTTCAGACAGTTTGTCAAACTGTGATCATCTTGTTTGGATGAATCAGCAGAAGCTTCGAATATATTAAAGCAGTGATGAACAGGAACGCGTGCGAGAATATATTTGAACTCTAATTATGTGGACGACGTAAATTAAATCGTTGACATTTTTCTGTAGGGAGTGAAGTGTACCAAAAAATATGTAGGGAATAAAACGGTTGAATATTCCAACCTTCATCCACGGGATAAATCATTTCCAAGAAGGCACTCAGCCGATCGACGGTACCGACGATGGTTATGCTATGTTGTGCAATAGAATGCAAACCGGACAATTTCGTGACGCAATCCCTCCTCAACATCACATCTATTTGCAAACCAGCTCCGAGATATTCATAGCTATTGGCAAACTCTAACTGGCTATAGCAAAGGGTGCCTGCAGACATAGGCTACTGTCCCTCTAGGACAGGCACCTTGAACATCAAAGGTGCAAGTAAGATATCGCCAACTGAATAACTCAGTCGCCCAGCAATCCAACGCGTGTTGAATTATTTATGCAATGCCGCTTAGCAAGGCGACATCTAAAGCTAAAACTTCCGCGTCCTGGAAGGATTTTGCCTTCACCGTCCTTTACATGGAAACCTTGTCGTATCACCCTCGAGATGTTAGGGAACAGATCAAAACTGGCCCGACCAGAGGTAGGACAGGATAAGTCCTTAAGGAACCATACACTACTCCTCAGCAGGCAGTACTGTGATGCATTCCAACCGACGGATCCGGGATGCTTATGAACACAATGATCTTTGGCTTTTTGAGGGTGAAGATTTGATCGACATCATTAAGAGCGGTGTGAAACCTAGCCTGCTCCTGGTGCGTATTCTAAAATCTGTCAAGGACAGCAGACGCCAACAGCTTTGAGGCTAAGATTAGATCTATAACCCAGTGGTTAGCGCAGTCATTGTATGACCTTTCCTTAAAGATAGCAATAAACTCGCGGACAACGAAGAAAGTCTCCTACTAACCCCTACCCCACCAACTTTGAATAGAACTCGAGAACGGCCACTGGAGCCCAGCAATTCAAGTTTCCTAGGTCATAGGTCTCTTGGAAGATCCCCACTTCAAAAAAATGAACCTGTTGAAACAGACCACGGGAGGTACCAGAAAAAAGCGGGAAAATATGGAGCTGGAGGACAGCCAAGATGTGCCTTTAAGTGCTGCGCCCAGTTCATGGAACGCCGCTGCTGTCCTTTAATGCCTCAGCTGTTACCTCCATGGATTACCTTACACAAATCTAGTGCTCACTTGCCGGTAATTCGCAGAAAGTGAAACGGTTTGCAGGAACTTCCAATGGCAACAGTGTGTTCCATCTACCATGCTCGTTGAGATCATCATATTCTGTGATCCCCATATAGATCTATGTGAAGTTCACATTTTGTTGCGACTCGCGGTTCGTTATGGTTGATGCCAACCGAGATGAACCGGTATACGTAAAGAAGACGCAGAGACAGCAGAAATCTTGGGTGTTGTGACACAATGGCAAGGTATCTGTAAGGGTAGTGGATACTGACTCGTCATGACATCTACCCGGATCAGGGATCAACACAGTTGTGCTGATTAAGCCAAACGATAGGCGGAGCAAAAACCCCGCACGAGAAAGTCGATGAGTGCCGAGGGGCCGAATTAGCCAGCAGAATAACCAATCAGTGAGCGCTGTACATAGAAGAATAATATAAGCTATTTGATTTTGATTAATAAACGAACTTTTTGTCCGCTCAATTCGGTCTTTCTCATTAGAGTTGGTGGGAACTGAAGATGGCAGCAGTGAAAAAAGAATCAACTGAGGAGTTGCGGCCGAAGTACAACAGAGGTGCCTTCACATTCTCTGCGTTACGAAACAATATCCTTAATAAATTACTAGTGCTGGTAGTGTCTTTAGGTTCTCAGCTCCACATCCGACTTTATAAGGAAAATTGAGGAGTTAGTCGGACCGGACAGCTTGTCACAATATATCATTTCCCGCGTTACTTCGCCAAAATTCTTTGGGCTCATTTCAAAAATATTCGGAATTGGATGAGAACATGTCTCCCTTCTATAGTAATTCTTAAAAGTACATTTGTTGCAGGTATTAGAGCGTTGCACAGATAATTAGTGTACTTCAGAGTACGCCCACGCAAACGTGTCCATGTAAGGTGGATCACGTTTCAGGCCTATGCAAACGTGATCTCCATAGGTCAGTTGAACAATATCACCTAATAGTTTTGACATAATTTCAAGTAATTTTGACACAGTTTCGAAACGAGGTAAGAGTTGGTACAGAAAACGTTGCATCGTGCTTTTCGAACGTCCATCGAGACACATGAGCAACTTAGTGTGGGCTAACGCATGATCGGAGTCGAGGGATGTGCTCCAGGAGGACCGGCAGTCGTTGCAGGCACACCCGCTTATGTGTAACTCACTGCGACTCTAAGAAGTCCTGAGCCAAAAGGTGTAATGGCAGTTCGAAGGTCTCAGTTTCCTACAGGCAACAAACAGGCAATCACCTGCACGCAAAGCAAACAACTGTTGGGGAGACGTCCATGTCTTCCCCTATTTTTATGAGGATTCTATTTCTGCCATTGTATTTTCCTAAAATTGTAACGTTTTCCTGTTCCCGTTACTTCCGGTTTAACGTTAATTAAATTGTTCGCCATGTTCTTCCATTGTTGCACGCTGATTGGTCAGCTTTGTGACTTTTGCATTAATTCTCGAGTTCGGACGCCCGACCTGGCCAAAGACTATAAAAGCGGTGGTGACCCGAGCTTACTCGACATGTTTCGGCTTGCTTATCTTCTTGGCCGTCGTGCTGTGTGTCAACACACGTTACTCGTGAGGCTCCGTCTTCTGTGTTCAGCTAATGGAAAGCCTACCCTGAATCGTGCGCCTCGTATACTGTGGTTCCAGTATCGTGTCAACCGCTGTGCGGTTACGGGTCAGTGTCACTTTCGTATATCCAGTCGGTAGTGATCAATCTGTGTCTGCGCTATCGTAGGCTCGATTCCTGTTGTGATTGTGCTCATAGTCTCAGAGGACTGAGACTTGTGTTATATTTGTTTTGTGCCCCCACCAACAACGTAACAACAACCGTTCCCCGTTTTTCGAACTACCAGAGCCAGAACCAAAAGAACCTCGTTCTACATCCGATCCACTTTAACATTCGTACCTCCTGCTGAAATCACGATCCCACTCTAATGTGCATTGTGTGAGAGATCGGGTAAATTGTGGTACATTACCGTTGATTGCAAATTGCAGCTGCGTACGCCGAAACGACAAGCAAATTGCACCTATATGAATGGAAACCATTCGGTTCGCACAAGCCTGAGTCTCAATGCGTACAACCGGCCGTCTAATGCGACCCCGTGAAGCAGCGCCGCCTCACATTTCTCACTGCGCCAGGCCTAGGTGCGCAACACCAGGAGCAATAAACTCGGAACGCCCAGAAAAAACAGATGGAACTTTACGGAATGATTAGAACTGTTAATGAGCGCCAGTCTCTTGAAAGCAACGTACATCGAAGGCTAGAGGATTCAGTGTACCAGCTGAACGCATTTTTTGTCCAATAACCACAGACACGTTCAAAATTGCTATTTTCAGGGGGAGAGCATAAGGGTTGAAAAAGAGCATCCGCCGAGAAAAGCAAATTCGATAAGACTCTAGTGATGCACGAAAGGAGAGTCGAAAAGACGGCACGGAATCAGCTCCTAAAAAAATTTGTATCAGTACCAGCGACTAAATTACCCGATTAATGTCTAAATGAAAAATGAGGCTGAAACTGGGTGATTATTGAAATGAATTCTGTACGGTTTGCGAGTATGCGTTCGAGGATGGAGTCTAAATAAGAAAGTAAAAACAGGTTTCCCATAGTCAGCTGCGTCACGCAAACGGCAGTCGAGTTAGACAAAAGAATAACAGGTAAATTAAAAGTTTCAAATCAACTTACCAGCAAGTATTCTTTCGGCACAAGTTCAGGATAGGAGAACTTCTGCCGCAAATGAGAGCTTAGTATCATCAAACATGGTTTACAAAATACTACAGAAGTCCTTCGGTAGTATTGTGACGTGGCATGTGCTGCCGGCAATTAAAGAGGATCATAATCCGTTGTGCGTTGCAGAGACACTACACAAAATGAGAAAAACAAACCTGTCGGCAATCGGCTCCGTTGGAAACCCGACGATCACTGGGTCAGCGATACGAACTAGGTAGAAGGAATATAAAGTGGAATAACAGCCACAGGCACTGGGAAAATTTCCAAGAACTTTGCTTAGCTCTTTTGCCGTAAAGACCACATTTCCAATATAATGACAGTACAAGTCGACTTCATACAACTAATAACGAGTATTCCTGAACCGAAAACCTACACAAGATGCCTCGGTTAAAGCCGAAGATTCAGGTGCACATAGAAGTTCCACTGAAGGAAGCATGACGAAGTAGTTCCCCGGTACTATAAGCTTGGAGTTGCTTGCAGCAAGCAACTCGGTCGGCAAAAATAAACAGAGGAAAAATCATCCCACCAGCCGGAACCAAAGATAGAAGAATTTCACGATCCTCTGACAAATGGGCTAAATATGCGCGGCTTACGTGACGCACCATCGAAATGCAAAATGCTGTTGCAGGACTGAACTGATTCAATGCCTACATTTTTTCTTGTGGGGGAAAGATTTAAGTGAAGCAGATAAATTTAATTACTTGGATAGTTGTGTCTCACCTAATGGTTGTACATGGGGTGAAATGTCCTCGCGCAAACCGAAAGTCCGATTGACATTTATTAATTTGATGTTTTTTCCGTAGTATTAGTGAAATACTGTGGGAGGATTTCCTCCGTAAGTCTGAGGTCGGGCATAAAGTACTGGACCCTAAGGTCCAGTCTCCAGAATGGTCACTCAATCAGAATGGACTAAGGTGGTTGGGATACGCTTTGCTCATGATTACAGACGGACTGCCTCGTTATAAGCTGTTGTCCGAGGCCGGCAACGATTGTTGTATGGTTCAAGATGATCGGTCGATGACACAACAAGAGAGTCTGAAGAATTCAACCAGTAAATTGACTGGTGTAGGTACAATTAGGTTGCCGTGCCGAGATCCACAAGATCCCTCAGCGGTAGTTGGGGTCTTCAAACGATAAGAATCTATGTCGCAATCACCAGCTTTCTTGCATTAGAAAGCACTCCACTTCTGTACAGTTGTTCAACTAATTATTTTGTAGTCGGTCTTCCATATTCATCGTTCATTTACCTGTTTGGGCAGATAGTTTTGTGAGACAGCAACGAAAGCCCGGCGCATTGGTGCAAGGTTAACTGCTGTACAAACTGAAGTAAACTGAACTGACGTTTACCAAACTGGATACCTTGTAATATAGTCTACTCTGAGCCAATAGCCAGTGGTAGGTTCCCAATCTGCACATTGTTCACATGGTCATTACATCAAATCTTGTGATATTAGGCAAAAAAGAGAGTACTACTCAGTGCTCCTCATGGAAATTGCATGCCAGAGAAGTTCGCGAATCGGGTGCAAGGACTGTTTCCGCATACCTGTGGTCGCAAAAAGGTTTATCTGACATGAGCAGTAATGTTCGCCAAGGGTTCTTCATCTCGTCGTTGCTGTTTAACCTCGTCCTCGACCAGGTAAAAGAAGATCCTTTTGGAAGTCTTTAAGACGCAAACGTCGAAGTGACAAATAAGGAAAAGCCCTATGACCTTTTGTGAACGCTCGAATCTGCGGAACGTGCAGAGCGTAAGAGCTGTAGCTCTGTTCGGCATATATCCTGCGCTTTCAAACCGTAAATTACTGCTGCAAGGTTGGACGTCAATGTTCGCTTGTCTGATAATCGACGGGAGCAATCATCAATTGTTGGCCGTTTCCCTTATGACGGTAAATGCTCGACCAAGGGTAGCAGCACGGCATTAAAGATGAGCAGGTGCATATCCAAGGCTCGAGCAGCGTATCTTAGACCAAAATATCTGTGGCGCCGACGTTTTGCTAAAATTGAAGGATAGTTTGCGTTGTGTCGCAATGCGCTCAGTTTTATTGTACGGTTAAGAGACATGGAGTTTGCTTGCTGGGAAGGTACATCGCGTCTGTACCCTCAACCATCTCCATGGTACTGTCGTGGATCGTTCATAACTGCTTTTTAATACTGGATTCACGTCGTCCTATCTCCAATATGATAGCTGTTCCTCACCCGCGACTACGGAAGCGGCCAGTAACCGATTCTATTACACCCTCTAGTAGACCATGATCTTCAACAGTTTATCCTCGACCGAAGAACTGTATACAATAAAAGTGGTATTATCGCGTAAACAATTCGACCGATTAACAGAATGGAATTTTCTATTCGTCCAGGGTCTTGAAACGTACCTCACGCTTAAGCATTTGAACGGCTGACAAAGACGCTGCATTCGTCAAATCATAGACAAAGATGAACGCATCGGCCGAGCTGATAAAATGGCGTTCTATTCTGGCTGGATCTCCAATATCGTAGATACGAACCCGTTCCTTAGCCCCGCGATCTGTTTCAACAATGGCATTGTACGTATCTTCTATCGTAGGTAACTATATACCAGAGAAAACAAAATTTAGAAAACAAAATAAGATTTCAAAGAATGACATAAAGGGAGCCAGAATAGGGCAAAATCCCCATAGATGCGGTATCACAACGGGAACGGTGACGGAACGAAATACAGTTAATACAGATTAACAGTTGGTGACGTTGGTGAAGTAACAATAAATACGTTTTCCAGGGAAACTGGAGATAACTCCCAGTCTAAGTTTTACAGTGTAGATGTTTAAACGCTGTTAACGAGCTCCTGAGATAGCTAACTGTAATCAGTGCTCTATTCATATCGCACGAGAACAAGTTCTCATCGACGCCGCTGGTCATTTACTTTTATAGTAGAACAGCTAACAGAAAAACGTTGCTTGATTTAAACCTAAAGGTCTCTAATTGTATTTGCCTATGATTTATGGCATGCTGGAGGCACAACTGTAGTGGAAGGGGCATGCTCCAATATCGTTAGGACACACTACACATAAGGAGAGAGACGGCAACAATGAACCTGCAACTCGGAGTGGCACATAAACCCATACAGTCGCAATTGGTTAGCTATGATAACGAACCGAGCGGTGGCGAATCGCCGTCTACAGCTCGTTCACAAAACGATAAAAAAGCTTAAATAAGGCAAGTGAAAATAAACGACAAGTGCTCACCTCATTAAATTCTTCGCAACTTTTATTACCACTTTCTGGTTATGGTTTGGATGATATGTTATTTTGGCTAAATCCTGTGCGACTTCGCACTGCCGAGCTATACACATACAATACCGATGAACTTTTCAAACCTAAAATGCTTAAATTGGACGTCAACGGCAATCAAATCCATTCGTGCAGCAACCATCAGAGCCTTGATGAAGAGACACTGTTACTGGTCCATTGTGATCAGCTATTCAACGGATTAATTCCTAAGGCCCGCATTCAAAAGGGAAGATAAAATAACAGCCCCGATTCTTTATGGTTTGTTGAAAGTGGGACAGACATATCATCGGCAAACGAGAGGTAGGCAACCGGGTTGAGCGACAGTCACAGAAAGGCTCGGATTCAAAATCTCCATATCACTTCGGTGAAAGATGCCAACTCGTGGTCACCCGGTTCGTCACCATAAATGAACAAGTGTAAGCTTATGAGATTCTGTCTTCCTCACTGTCCAAAGTAAAACAGCAAGGCGAACGTCACTGACCGCTGCCTTTTCCTCAGGGTTACATGTTTCCATAAAAAGAGTGAATATCCAAGAGGGAACAGGGAGTGCACTAACACAGGCAAGAATGGTGCAACAGCCAACATATGGAACACAGTGTAACTGTACAAGCACATCCTCTCAGTCATTCTGATTCGGTAGAAAATGACAACATGATCGTTACTATTGATGGGTCTCTCGGGCCCCAACCACGAAGACACGAGACACCTACTTTACCTAATTTCGCCGACCATTTTCTGATTCCATCTGCTGACCTCCAATCCGTGGGAAGAACGCAAATTAGGGGAAGGTATGGTAGACAAGTGCTCGCCATACGCAACACGTGACAAAATCTACGTAGTCTACCAAGCTTCATTCACTCAGATAAGGTATTCTCAGAATTGGCATCTATTACGAGATTCCTAAACTCTACATTACTCATCCGGTCAATCCATCCAGACCTAGCGCTACTACCTAGACATGGATGATAGAAAACCTCCGAACGACAAACATCTCCCATACGCGTATTCCGTGTCTTGCAGCCGTACAACAGAACTGAGCGAGCTGCAGCATAGTGCACACGACCTTCCAACTTCAGTGAAATATCAACACGACACCACAAGTGCTGCAGTCCAGCAAACACCGTTCGACCCTTGAATATACGCGTGTTTACCTCTACTGCCGAGCTACTATCTTTTGATACGCAGCTAGCAAGGTAAGTGAAACGGTCCACAATCATTAGTTCCTCTCCATCCAGTATCAAATTTGAGACTACTGTCGTCCAGTTCTGTAACACCACTTTACATTTGGAAGGTGAAAAACACATGCCGAACCGAGCAACCGAACTTGAGAGTCTATCTAGTGCACATTATGCATGATCCGTAGGTTCGAACAGCCACACATCATCTGCGTAACCTTGATCACACAGCTTCCCTCCATTTCCCAGTTCGACTACTACATTCTAAAGACCTCCTAAAACATCTTCCACCACTTCGTCTATGACGAAGTTGAACAGGAATGGAGAGATGGGACAGTTGTAGAACACTACAAGCCATTTCGAATGAACTTGATAGTTCACCATATACCCTCACGTGGCCATACGCATACAAGTACAACGCTCGCAACAGATTCACGAACTTCGCTAGCACACCACTCTGGCAGAAGACACTGACTAGTGCTAGTCGATCCACTCAGTCGAACGCGCCTTTCAAGTACAGAACAACTACGATCGTATGGCAGAGGTGTGTGCGTGTGTGTGGCGCGTTTCGAATATTTGACGAAGAGTAAATATCTGGTCGACGCAACCTCGACCTAGAGGAAATCCGGCCTGCTGTTTGCGGATATTACTCACGCAAATCGGTGTCAAACGACACAGCATTACCGAAGCTAACACTTTAGTAACTATGGGAATTAAACTAATCCCACCCTGCTTATTACACTCACTCCGTGTGCCCTTCTTGAAGATGGGTCCAATCAGTGACTCATCTCACGACAACGGAATACGCTCCTTGGTCCAAATACCACGAATCAAGAAGGTAAATGATTTCATCAGAGCTTCTCCGCCCAGCTTGGAAAGAATTGGGGGAAGGCCGTCGGGACCGGCT
>LUCM01009384.1:0-55334 GCA_008360955.1 Fasciolopsis buskii
GTGGAGTATGCGTGTGTGCGATGTTCGCCGGTTGGAGATCTTCGACAACCGATGTTTACGTAGTATGACTAGGATTGGATGGAGTGCCCGGGTGAGTAATATTGAGGTTAGGAATCTGGTATTGGGTGCCACTTCTGAGAATAGCTTGTTTGAGCGTATGGAACTTAGTAGACTACGCTGTTTGGGGTTGGGTCACGTGTTGCTTATGGCGAACACTCATCCACCATACTGTGCCCTATTTCGTGTTGCTTTCATGGAATCAAAGGAGCCACGTGGAGGGCCACAGGTGACGTGACACCGTGGAATGAGAAAAAACACAAAGGACTTAGGTAAAGTAGGCGTCTCATACTTCCATGCTTGGGGCCCGAAAACCCGTTAACTAGCTGGCTGGAAACACTGAAGGATATGATAGTGAACCGTGAACATTTGCGATCGTGTGTTCATTTTCTATCGAAAGAGTGCGGCAGCACATTTGGACTGTGTTCCACGTGTTGGCTGCAGCACCATCTTATCTTTTCCCGTCTGTGTAGGTCCACTCCGTGTTCACCTTGGATATTCATTCGTGTAACTGGGGCAAAGGCAGCGGTCACTGAGGCTTGGCTTGCTTTTTAACGCTGAACGATAATGATGTTGATGTTGTAACGCCTTCCAGGGGACATAGTCTATATTTCGGAGTATACCGAATAAGTAGTCTTGCTGAGCAACGATAAATAGGCAGTTCAACGTGCGTTAGACCACTTGGCGATTTTTGTATCCCGATACGATATGTGCTTTACATCTTCAAAATGCAAGATACTTCTTCAAAATTGGCCGGAGCCTGAGGCTGCACGCATCCTTTGTGGTGATTATTGCGCAAGAGCCAATCATGAGCATTATCTCCCACTGATTATCCAGTACTAACGAAAGATGTTCACGTGAGAATCAAGTCGGCTTCCGTTCCAGTCGGATTTGCATTGACGAAATATTCGTTTTGCGACAAATCGTAAACAGGAAGCGTTTAATGGATCCATGATCTCTGTTTTCTCTTATTCGAAATCAGCGTTTGACCAAGTCTATCGTGCAGTTCTTTGGCGCTGCGTTTTACTGAAGCGTGTGGAAGAGAAATTCATTCCACTTTCTGATCTTATTCAAACTACTGAACTCAAGTTCATGCCAATGGGGATATTTCATCTGAGCTCCAACGGTAAACGATGCTCACCAGAAGTGTCCTATCTCTCATTTGCATTTCACCTTCAAGATAGCCCCATCCCCATGTGAGAAGAGTGGCATTGATATTTGCTCAGGCAGAAAACTGTCTGACTTAGAGTATGCTGATAACGTTATACTACAGAGTGAAGATCCGAGTAAGTTGCAGATTTTCTCTCAATCATCTGAACGAGTGTGGTCAAGTATGGAATTCGTTTTTGCACCTTCCAGTACTAGAGTGCTGGTACAGGAATGGCCTAAAACGAAGCAGAATCTTATTCCCGCAGAGGAACAAAGGGGTAAAGTAGATGGGTTTAGTTTCTTGGACCGTTGTATCTCACCAAGTGCTAGTATATCGGATGTGTATTCGCACACACAGAACGCCCGATTGATATTCATCAATTTCCGGCATCTGTGGCGTCAGCATGACATTCGGTTATTGATCAAAGCCCGGGTATACACAGTATTAGTGAGGTCGCTTTTGTTATATGGCTCCGAAACATGACCATTAGCAGATTTTTGAAGGCCTGGAGTTGGGACGCCGTTGTCCTTGCTGTAACGATGGCATATGATAAAAATAATTCAGAGGTTACGCGTAAAGCACAGGGCCCTAGGGTTCAGCCCTTAGAACAAGCACTGAATCAAGATAGGTTAAGGTGATGGCGCATGCCCAGAAAACGCCTGCCTCGCTGTACGCTGTCCTGCGAGGTTGGTAATGGTTGAAAAATAGGTGCAGATGGTCAGTCGAGGACAAAAAAACCTTAACCAATTTAGTGCCTCGTGTAGGTGCAGTCAGACTACCGGTTTGGGGTTCAGGAGGTGACCCACCCCCAATGTAGGGTTGGAGACAGTGGATGGCAAGGCTCGTTTTCGAAGTCAGCGGTGTTCTTGCGTTGAAAATCTTTTCATTTTGCATAATCGCTCAATATTTCACTATTTCCCGGTTGGTCTTTTCCTGTCCTTTATTTTTTTCTTCTTTAATCAGTTGATGTTGTGAATAAAGAACCAAAACCAGAGCACGTTGGTGCAAGGTTAATGGTTGTGTAAACCAAACTGAATTGAGATCGACTGGAGCTTTGAGCGACTAGTAAAAACTGCAAAATACGATGAGAATGCCAAAGAAAATGCTAAAAGTGTTGCCAGCTCGGAATCAACGATCCTGAGGTTCTTATCGATTAGTAGGGCTGGCGACATTTGGATACAAGTCACATCGAAGACTAAGAAACTTACTGACGACTTCAGATTTTCAGAGCGAAAAAGAAATATCTATTGTAAATGAATGTTCCAAACATTCACAAAGGTTCAGAGTATCTCTGCTTGGTAACTGGGAGATCAAGGCAAAGCAAATTAGTTTTCCAAGCATTAACATCAATTGCGTTTGCCGTGCTGAGACTCCATGAACATATTTAACTTCTGTCACATCATAGCTGTTATGATAATCTTTCCAAAAAGACATTTTATCGCCTGACCAATCCCATTTGGATAATTAAATATTTGCACAGAATCTAGTGTCTTATAAATTAAGCAAATTGCCATAGTATAACCATAATATAACGTGCAAATATCTACACAGGTATAGTGTGCCCATTTTTATGTTGCACAACATGGCACAGTAAATTGTTTTTCTGTAACTAACAGTTTAAAGAAATTCAGACTTTGCGTCCGATAAACTAAGCATCAATGAACATTAAAATAACAAACGTTTTCATCGCCGTGGCTAAGTCAGTCGTTAACTAAACAGAAACATTCAACAATGACAAGCGACACCTTATGAAAGTCTTTGGGATGCATTATTATTGTGTTTGAACCAAAAGTAGGATGAAAGAGTCATGCTCCATAGCCGATAAGGTCCAGTGAGATTGACGATGAGACTAGAAATCATAAGTCCGAGACGTAAAGTGGCATGAAACAAGACCAGACTCCAACAGACCGGGCGACAACAAATGGTCTACTAACAAAATGACCAGAACTAGGATTAAGACCTTTGGTCTCTTTTGGGGGGACAGAAACTTAGCGAACGTTATCACCGCCAGTAACATGTGGATGATTCAGTTCCCATATGAGGACAGTGAAACTTTTACACGCACATTACGATTAATTCTAACATCCAACATAGTTCGCATTCAAAAATTGTTAATTTTGAAACAGTTGAACTAACCACCGTGGCCCACATGGTGTGTGAAGCACAAGCCTTCAAAAAATATGATTACTGCAACAACCCAGTGTGAAACCCACCTGAGAGATTTCTGGGTACAAGAACTACATCTGGATTTACTTTTATGATGATCACTCGTGATAATAAATACAGTCTATCGGAATTAACACCGCACACCTTTTCCAAAGAAACTTTTGATATGGATCCAGAGAAACGCAACAATGCAGAATATTCTTCTTCGTGCAGAATATTGCTGCACTGGTTGATCGATTGAAAGTGAACAAGCTCAAATGTAAAACGTTTGGTCGTTCTGATAAGTTAGTAACTTATTTCGTCCGGACATGTGCTGAAAAAGGTGCGTCTGGGTATCGTGTTAGTAAAGAGCTGTTATATTGTTGCAGTTGACTTTAATTAAAATGGGGTAATAAATTGAACAAAATGTTCAAATTGTTGTGTCAATGAAATAATGATTGATTTGTAAATCCTATGTGACGTAAACCTAAGTTTCAACACTCCTCTCATGTTCGTTTGCCAGAGCGACCAAACTCAAATACAATTGCCACAAGTTGTGAAGCACTGAAGGAAGCAAGTAACTTCCCGGCCAGTTGAACGTTCAGGTTTGCACATAATCATATAAACAAAATCAATCAGTGAACAACTTGGGTTTTGGTGTGCTGTTGAGGGCGCTCATGTGGGGTTTACTGTGAAATAGTCAATTTTATATCGTTTGCTAAGATAGGTTCTGTGGTATTGTAGCCAGTAAGCTGGATCGGCTGAAAGATTGGTTAAGATATCTGTGACTTTTCCAAGTTTTTAGTCGAGCGTCAAGAATGAACCGAACGCCGAAATTTCTCGTGGCGTTTTGTAAGCAGACACGTTAATGCGGAACTACATTTTCACTACTGATTGCATCGTTTACATTTCAGTAAGCAAGACGTTTGCTAGTGTGTACTGGCATTCTACTGAATAAAGATCAGTGATATTTTAAGGACTTCCCATAAGAAATGTGTACACTTCATCCTATCTATAAAATCTTCGCGTTTGAGGAGCTTTATCGAATGTCTGAGAGTAGGCATTGCATCCCTGTACGCAACTTAATGCAGATGAAACATATCGGGTGGAAAATCTATTTCCAATTAAAATCCGAACGAAAGATTGGAATAAAATATTCAGAACAGTTTACTGGAACTCTAAACAGTAAAATGCGCTGCGTAAAACGCACCTCGATTTTCGGAACGTTCCATTTTCCTGTTTTGGTCGAGCGCTGGTGCTTACAGAATGAATAAATTGGCGAGACTTTTGTGATAAATCTTTCTCAAGTAAGAAAACCCGAAACCCAAAGAGCATTCACAAGTCACGAATTAGAGTGCGCAGCCAAAAAAGAACAACTCGGTGTTCAATTGCACGGTGCCTGAGAAAGAACATCAATATTCCTGTTGGGATACAAACATTTTAATTTTATGAGCAACTTCTGGCGTTGCTAATCAACGACTTATTTCAAGGATGGAAATGAAGTGCGTCACTGAATGTGATTAACACAACACAAAATGAAAGTGCTCGCCCACAACCAGGTGGTAAACGCGTGACTTACGCATCACGATCACTACGGAAATGTGGCTATTCGTACTTAACATCACTTCTTTAAGTTCCTTTTTGTTAACAATCACAATAAACGAATAAGATACTTAAATCACTGAGTACCCTCTGCTTAGTTTTTCAGTACGAGAGTACATATTGTGAGCTATTTCTGACCGCTTAGGCAAACCAACACGGGAGTGGTAAATCTTTGCCTGGAAAAATACAGAAAACAGATACAAGAAAAGTAATATGCAAAAACAGACTAAGGTTTCAGATATGATAAGAGTGTGTGCATTCAAAACTTCCAGGCAGAACTGGTTCAAGCGTTTTGAATAATACAGGTTTGCTTCATGTTGAAAAGGGGTTATAAAAAATGGGCAACCATCATTCAAGCGATGAAAGTAGTTCAGTTTTCTCTGGCTCCTACCAAAAAATAAGCAGGAGGTGGCTGTGTTTAAGCAGGATGGCTTAAACGAATGTTTTTGCACGCACATGATCATCCGTCCTCGTGCACAAGCCACGAAAATATAGTCGAGGTGCTGCAGGCCGGACAGAACCAATTGCCTACTATCACACCAACTCTTCTAATCCGTCCTCATAAATAAAACAATATTACCGCTACATTTTCATATGCTTAGACAACAAACTACCTGAATTATAATGTGCGAATGACGTTGTGCTTCTGAATAAAGACCCAAGTCGAGAGTTTTTCTCGATCGAACAACGGGGTGACTGAATTGGGGATTCATCTTGCACCTTCCAAGTTGGAAATGCCGTCAGAGAACCAAGTGGGCTCGAATCCCAACCATGATCTTACAAAGGGAGATCTGAGTGAGGCAGACAGGTTTAATGACTTGGGTAAATGCATATCACCTGGCACGATGTACCTCTGTGCATGCAAAAGAATCGATAGATTTGCAAATTTGAAACATCTTTAGCGCCGCAGTGATTTCCACACATCAATCAATTGAACAGATTACATAACGACAGTAGGATCAGTTGTAAAGTATGGCTCAGAAACATACCTGTTAAGAGCAGATGCGCAAAGACTTCCGATGTTTCAACACCGGTGTCGTCGCAGTAACTTAACCAGTGGACTGATACGTATGAGTTCAGTGAGAACTGATGATTGGAGTCCCGGAGATTTCCCAAACCATGGTGGAAAAAAATAAGCCATGCCACCCAATGATGCAATCAGTGGAGTTGCTGCATTAGAAACCTTTTCTCTTCTATACAGTCCCTCAACTTACTACCCTGCGGTTGATCTTTCACTATTTTTGGTTCTTGTCTCACTTGCGGCGCAGCTCCGAGACAGCAAACAAAACCAAAGAATATCAACGAGAGGTTAATGGCTGCAAAGACTGAGACTGAAAATCTCTAATTACTTATTCTCACGATGCCAGTAACGAAGATGCTAATCATAAAAAGGTGATTCTTATTTTTTCCAGAGCAGCTGCCCAAATCAAGAGCGGAATTGCATAAATACCTGAAGATTGTGACGCTCAACTCACGTGCAATAATTAACAATGAACAAACAAAGAGCTTCACCACGCACCGTTGAGACACTAATCATCAACGTCCAGGACTCGCAACCCGTACGTCATTTCTTTAGTGTCAATGAATCCAGCCTAAGGACGCTCTTTCACTGTGCCCATCCAAATGTGTTGCCTCAAATCCAACAAACAGACGGTTAGGGGGTGGATTGCTCGACCTAAACGCCCCTTATCCACACGAATCAATGTTAGCACTAGTTGGAAGCGGCGTAGGGGTAAAGAGATGAATCGGCCAAACGAAGCGCACTCGATGATACTAGGAAGTTACGTGGGAAAAAGTGAAGGAAGAATTATGCCTAGCTTGCATAACCAATAGCTTAGCGTATACAGAATGGAGATTAACTGAGATGTAGGTGTCTTTCCGGGGTTACGGAATGAGTCTCGTAATACAAATTAAGCGCAAATCGAAGTTCTGACAAAGTTCTTGGTACTGAGCTCGGTTCGACTTGAGCCATTTGCCTAGTGGAAGCCAAAATTTCACGAAAGTTATGTCACCATGGTGACCGGGCCTCTGGTGATGCGGGTATATGTAATGAAACTTGTTCCTTGTTACCTTGAATGTTGTTACCTGACGTTCAAGAATCCCGATGCATTGTACATTGATTGAACTAGTTTTAGGAACAATTTCGGTTTCTGGTGGAAAATTGACGCAGCTTCAACCAAAGGTTCAATTGTACTCATGTCTAGTAGGACTTTTGTTCTTAACCCTTTCGTGTAAAAAGACGACTCCTCAAAGTAGACGAAGAACGGTTTTCGAGCTTGTTACGGGTCTGTTTGGGGGGCATTTTTCAACGTGCTTAGTAAAAAGGACCAATCTGAGGATGATTCGATGACCAGTGACAGAGTATGTGCTGGGTGCGTAGGCTTAGTTAGGAGTGGTAATAAAATTGTCATAGATCTGGATTCCGTATGAATCTCCACGTTTACCTATACAGAAAGTTTCGGAAGAGCAGAGATTAAAACATCGCCGGAATTGGGACGATTAAGGGAATGAAAGCGGGAATGTCTTACGCTTGGCGTTGCCACGACTGGTAGACCATTGAAGCTTGTGGTTTTAGTAAAGCCTCCATTGTCTTGTCTTTGAAGTGCGCTTATAATGTTTCTGTGTGTATTATGGATTTTCGTAGTAGTTCTTGTAGAATCAAATCTTAGGGCGCTGTTCTTGAAGCGCGTTGAACACAGCGATTTCTAGTGAATCTTTGAACTGTATATTTTAAAACTTGATTCTTGTTTCATCTTAATTGACAACCTAAAATAGTTAGAGGTGAGCGTTAGAAATGGTCGTTTTTAGGAAACAGCTAAGGTTTTACTGTTACTTCTTCAGAGGTTAGGAAGGATAGTTGCCCCGAATTTCGGGATGTAAAAAGTTATCAATGTTTCTGGCTGCCTGCGGCAATATGGTATTTTATTCTGGGACAAGATTTGAGTGACAAAGTTGACTTAATAGGACAAAGTTTTCAGTTCCCAAGTCAAAGACTGTGATTGAAGGATTCGCTCATCTTGATGATTTCGAAAGTAGAATGGAATGGTCGGTTTGTGCTGTTTCCGAAATGGTACCGTGTGTTTATAAGAGCCATACTGAAAGGCATAGGAACTGTTGCTACTGATCATCACTCCGTGTGTTCGGCTTACTTATTTTATTATTCATGTTGCCCCGAAGTTGGCTGTTCAGTTGCCGACAATGCCTCATGGTGGTACGAAGGGACCTTATCGACCATATTAACATTATCGTGCGCAAGTCTTACGAAAGGAAACGTCCTAGAAAATGCTCAGTTTTCGTTTTCCTCAAGACCAGATGCCTATTCGGCTGGGAACCATGCTGTGCTCTATTTATGATCTACGAATCAGTTTCCATGCTGATAACTGAAATGGTAGATCGGAAAGTAACTTGCAAGAATAAAACGTATATATACATATAAATATACACATGAATATATATATATATACAATTGTATATATATATATATATATAAGTTAAGGTCACTTTGGAAAGCCATTAAAATTAAACCAACGTGCTCCGATTGTGATTGCTACATCACAGTACCATCTGCTCAAAAAGGTAACGGACGCAGAATAGTGAAACACTGATTGCAAAATACTAAATTAAAGAACTATACAGAAGAAAGGTTTCGAATGCAGGTACGCCACTGGCTGGAGCAACGAGCCATATCACCTATTATCTCAAACCATTGCTTCGGGCTATCTCATGAACCCCAACCCGGTAGTCTAAATGCACGGATTAAATCTTCCATGCTTTTATCCATGTCATCGACTGGCAACCCCGAACCATCCTCCAACCATTACCTCCCTCCTAGAACGACGTACAACAAGGCAGGTGTTTTGTGAGCATGCGAAAAACGTCACGACCACATCAATCTATTCTGGATCAGTGCCCGATCCAAAGATTGTACCCTAAAACCCAGTACCTTATGCCTAACTTCTGAGTTACTCACAAGTCGTCCACCATATTCTACCGATACCACAAAGACAACGATGTTCAAACACCGAAAGTCTTCGCATACCTTCTGCTCTCAGTGGCCATGTTTCGGTGCCGTAGGCCAATACCGACCTCGCTGCTGCCGTGCATACTTCATCTTTGATCGATAACCGGATGTCACTCTGACGACACAGACGCCTCAAATAAACAAACACCAATCGGGCCTCCTGTATGTTCCAAGACATCTCTGATATACGACCGCCATATGAGATACAACCACCTGACTAAATCTACTCACCCCACCCAGTAGCTCCAACTGCAAGAGAAAGATTGGGCTTTGGGCAATCCAATACTGCAACAGCATTTTACATTTCGAAGGTGCAAACCGTATGCCGAATACACCTATACTCGCGTTCAGACGATCGAGAAAAACCACCTTACTTGAATCTTCACTCAGTACCACAACAATCGAACGACCACTACAACCACAAGCTTCAACGGTCTACCAGTCGTGGCGACGCCAAGCGTAAGACATTCCCGCTTTCATTCCCTTAATCGTCCCAATTCCGGCGATGTTTTAATCTCTGCTCTTCCGAAACTTTCTGTATAGGTAAACGTGGAGATTCATACGGAATCCAGATCTATGACAATTTTATTACCACTCCTAACTAAGCCTACGCACCCAGCACATACTCTGTCACTGGTCATCGAATCATCCTCAGATTGGTCCTTTTTACTAAGCACGTTGAAAAATGCCCCCCAAACAGACCCGTAACAAGCTCGAAAACCGTTCTTCGTCTACTTTGAGGAGTCGTCTTTTTACACGAAAGGGTTAAGAACAAAAGTCCTACTAGACATGAGTACAATTGAACCTTTGGTTGAAGCTGCGTCAATTTTCCACCAGAAACCGAAATTGTTCCTAAAACTAGTTCAATCAATGTACAATGCATCGGGATTCTTGAACGTCAGGTAACAACATTCAAGGTAACAAGGAACAAGTTTCATTACATATACCCGCATCACCAGAGGCCCGGTCACCATGGTGACATAACTTTCGTGAAATTTTGGCTTCCACTAGGCAAATGGCTCAAGTCGAACCGAGCTCAGTACCAAGAACTTTGTCAGAACTTCGATTTGCGCTTAATTTGTATTACGAGACTCATTCCGTAACCCCGGAGACACTTACATTCAATGAGTCTGTTCTTATGGGAATAGAAAATTTGTGATACACCGAAATCTTCAATTGGAACGGCATGGTGCATGCTGCATCCATTTTAAATGAAAATCCTCAGGGCGAGAACTCAGGTGGCCAATTGAAAAACTTACCTGAGTCACAGCTTCCGGTTTCCGACGTAGATCGGCTGGTAAGTCGCTTTTTTGATGAACTCACTGAGAATCTTGACGTCTAGGACGAGTTCAGAGCCAGAAAATCACATACCTTCGCTATGTCGTCGTGTGGATTTCCGTCTCCCTTAGAATCACTGATCTTTTCAACCAGAACCTGTGAATTTACACTGCTGCCGGTCATCCTCGGAATTCAAGGTCGCCCTTCAATCTGGTGCACTTTTGAGGAGGCAATAATAACAAGGGACCTTTCAGTCCAGCTAAGTTCAGTTTGAAAAAGATTGAAGTGGTCCAAAAGACAATGCAATTTCCCACAATTTTTTCGATGGTATGCACAAAGTGGCAAACGCTCTCAGTGTGTTATTCACCGCGCGAGATTCTTCACGACCATGTGCGATGTCATCCTGTGCAGAAATTTAGTCAAGGCTTCTAGGATTTTTTCAATTACTCAAGAAAGGCACGCAATAGAGCCGCAAAGTTTCAAGGACGAGTCGCAACTAAAGCTACGGAGTCGATTCCAGATCTACTGGAATAAACGTGAATTATTTGAAGCCGTTGTCAGTGCCGTTAGGCCTTGCCATGATGCGAATGGAAGCTCTTCTTCAAACAGGTAAAAGCGACGTAAAGGGGAAAAAGAGGAACGCGAAGGAACAGGCAGGCTAACGGGAGGCCGTCAAAATAAGAAAATTACTTGGCTTAACTAAGACCAACTCTCGCGTGCCGACGAGCAAGTCGCAACATCGTTAAAGGAGATTATTTAATCGTTGATTTCTTTGCACTAGACTGGTCATTCGCGCTGCAGTTACGGATCATTTTTTGCATTCAGCTACTTGTGCACTTGTGGTTTTATATGAGTTACAATTGATTGATCGTAGGCTCAGGATGAGGCCCGTACTTTTCAGAGGAACTCGCTCAACAACAGCGTATTCAAAAGTTGGCACCACGAGCCCGGATGAGTCCTGCGCTCCCTTGCTCTTCTGGAAGATGATCTATGTGTGGACACGCCTCTCGAATGGAATTCGCACTGGTTAGCATCCGGTGTTTCGCCTTCGAAAACCATTTCAAGTTTGCTTACAAGCAGAGAATCTATTCATGAAGCGAAAGCTTTCCAGTTCGGTTGCTAGCCCTGACGTCAGCTTTTGGATTCCTGGTGCCATAAATTGTATCCTCAAAATGTAAAACTTCTGGCTGCTTGTTCATTCTCATTAATAAATGTATAATGATTCATATTCACACTATAACAGGCTCAGATTTATCAGGCGAAATTCACGAGGATCGTTAAACTCACGTGGCGTTCAACAGCACTGCTATAACTTAAAGAGTCTCATTTTGCCGTCAGCTACCCGACGGCAAAGTTTGCCGCACCAGGGGAGCGCATCACAGTTAACGCAGTGATATTTCCACCTCGTGGTTTCAGTGGGTACATTGCCAATATCTGTAGGCTGCTCCTGCTAATTTGCTGACAAAAAACAATAGAATTTAAGCCTGTGCGAGTGCGCTGTCAATAGGGAACAGTGAAGGGAAGCAGCATACAGGCTCAGAACTGAAAAGATGAGCAGCCAAAACGATTCATAGCCAAGCCGCCATGCAGTGAGAATAGAAGATATGGTCCAGAACAGCGTGATATCCACTGGAACGACCTTTATAAAACCCATAGGCATCACAGTGTCCCAGATGTTGAGCACCAGTCAAACCAGTCTTGGGCAAGCTGGGACGCATAGGTGTCTTCATTCATATTTGAACCACGAGATTTACAGACTAATATAGTCCATTAACTCCTGCGAACACAAACAGAAATGTTACAGATATATACTGCACCTTTGCATAACACCCTCATGGAAACCGGAATTCAGACTAACATCTCACCTTGACGGAACCATGACGAAATCATTAAACAACACATAGAGCCATACCGTTAAAAAACAGCGAGGGAATTATCATCCACTACAGTGGATCGCGGACATAATTAATCACTTTGGAGTGAACACTCATGTACATACTATGTGGATACTGAGCTTATGGAATAGGATTTCTGGTATGGGATAGCCAACAAGTGACAGACCGAACCTGGAGCATCCAAAAAATCTAAATTACCGAGACGTTATCCCTGCCGTGGCGGAAAGCACAAAATATACAATAAACGGGAGGGTGACATTGGAAACCAGCAAACTGGATATGAACTGCGCTACACCGTGGTGTGGCCTGCTGGCTCATACCAGGTAGATCACGAATAGAGAATCCGGGAGCGCACGTGCGCAATTGGAAATAAAGATTGCGTCAAAGCAAGCGGACGGAATGCTTTCTCTGTTTTGCTGTCAACCGCAATATCTGGTCACGGATGGATAACCGTCTAAGAAGGTCAAGTGGTGTTGGAACGCCAATCCTCGACAGGCGGACCTAAAGACCAAAAAGGAACCAGCATTCAAGCGTATAGGAGCGAAATTGACTAGAGCTATAAACACACGATAGAACGAATAGATTCTAAAAACCCATGATGAAACTGAAGCACAAAGCGGGCATGCCAGAATATAGCCGTGGCACCCAAAAAGCCGACTGGATCGGGAAAATCGTTGTTAATACATTGCAACGTTTGTAGCACAGTGAACAAGTGGCGCTAGCTGCGAGTGCAATCAAGGGAAAATGACTCCACGACCGCCACGGGTTTTTAGCTTAAGGAAGTGGGATACATCCACTTTCTCCGGAAAATCTTACTGTGAACGGAACGAACGACAGGATGGCAATGTAAAATGTGATATTCGCAAATCACATTTATTCGAAAGGATCGACCGCACTAGAAGGCATACTCTTTGAGAAAACTATTGATGGGTGTAAGAATCAGATCAAAGTGGGCCGCATTAATGCACATTTTCAGAATTCCCTGATTCCAATGCATAAGAGGGATTATGCCTACCGCAGTATCTAAGGGACAAAACAAGACGACGCAGCGTCATCTAATGACATGTGACTTAAACGCTCCCGACGTAGAAACGGCATTCTTAATAGGGGCCGACACGGACGTTCCTCTCGATGATTCCAAGGACAGAGTTCTCACAAATCGTGTCCACCAGGATGTGGAACTGGATAGACTCCATGGCGGTCATTTTTGGTCTCCCAAAACTTCTTCGAATCAACCACTGTAAGGGTAAATGGTCAACCAGACGAAAGCGACTGCGGGTTGACTTGGCTCAAGGTCATTGGCGATAGAGCGTAGGCACCAGACACTTCATCAGGGGTATTAAGAGAACAGGAGGACGAGGTCGCTAGTACTGCTAGAGTCGCCGGTGTGGGAACCAGTATGCCCTGTGGATCAAAACTGTTTGAGCACCGAGGAACACCTAAGTCGGCTGACAGAAGAATCGGCTGCTGTGCGCAGAGTTTGGTCCTGCCGATGTAGGGGAAATCCATCCCAAAACGTGCTCGAAAGCTTTAGCGCCAAACTTAGGCCGGGTACCAGAACAGCGGACGACACACAAGGCTGCTTGACCATGAATCGGTGAGCGATACGGCTTTTGACAGAAAAAAGGCAAACTAGCCTGTGAAATGAGAACAGCTATCGCGAGGAAAATTAACCAAAAGTGACCCCTCGGATACGTTCGGGCCAAGTCGTACATAAGCCTGGAGATTCGAGGAGAAACAACGAAGAATTGAAATGAGGGAGTATACCGTGAGCATGAGGCCGAGATTCCGTGACAGTAATTCTAACACGTCCACGGAGTGGGCAGAGACAGAAGCTCATCGACTCTAAATTAGACCAAGACATACGCTGTGGAGGGATTGCATGTTGCTATTTGAGGCGAGGTCTGCAAAGAAATATCCGTGATAATGACAAACAATTGCGGTCGGGTGGAGCCCACCAACCATCATACGGCCGACCGCCTGGCGGCTTCCGAATATAGCTGGGCTGATTCATGTCACGATTATCTTCAGTTCTGAAGATTTTGGGGATTAGAAATAACTGAAATCCTTAAAATCTCGGCATCCCTCGAATCCAATTAGATTCCATCAATACAGAGCTTTGCAAACGCACTGTTGGCGGTAAAAATGTCATAGTGTTCAAAGTTCCAGACCGCTTATCGCTCGAAACGGTTAAAATCCGCATACTAGTTGCATACAACATGTCCTACTACCAATGTTCTTTTTTCAGGCTGCCCTTGCTCTTTCGATTTTCAGACGAGCTGACAGAACGCCCATCCAAATAGAGACAATTTAAGTCCGAGAACCTCATAGGCTACAACCTCATATACGAAGTCAAAAGATCTTTTACCTCGGAGTTCCCTGTACAAGTTACCGCCGGAAGGGTTTAGTACACCAGCAGCACATAAAGCAACATTCGAATTAGATGTGTCCAGGTCTCCCTCCTTCCCAGCCATCCGACAAACGGCTGCGCCTCATGTCTCCCCGAATTGCCTTTGCCTCAGAAAGTAAGGTACACGATGACGAGAATGGTGAAACCTCGCGTCGTCAAGTGAACGGCCCTGGCAAATTCACTACTACCAAACCACTGAATGACCACACCAACCCAATGACCCACCTAATACCATCAGCTCCACGGAGCAGCACCACCAACCCCTTAATGCTCACCACTCCCGGTCTACCCGCTACTCTGGTCTCTATACCTGCTGCTTAAGTAGCGACCCCCACCCAGCTCACGGAAAAGGTCTTCCCAAATGACTCCCATCCTACCCGGCCCACTTGTGCACCGTCCGTCGGGCCTCCAATCAAAAGCTCCTCTTACACTTCTCGAATTCCGACAAACGGAGTCGCAGTTCGATTGCTTGAAGGTGAGTCGATGCTGAAGAAAACCCAACGACGTCTAAAAGCCACACAAAGTTGAACCATCAGGGCACCAAATATACCCAGAGAGCCTCCATTTCTGCAAACGGTAACACTATCTGCTCGAAAACAGCCAGATTCATTAATCCACCGCTACAACACCCAGTGAAAATGTCTTTGCAACTGCCGTACAGCCGGTCTAAAATGAGCGACTAACTACTGCTTCTTGTCAGCTCGATATATGCCACCCAAAACCCTTCTGTCTCCCGGGCCCGCTCACCGTTAACCATGGCCCGCGCTCTCCATACTTTAACCACCATACTCAAACTGACAAGTACCACTCTCTTCCTACTGTTAGCAACAACCTCATAAATTCAAAGACTAAAAACCGCCGCCTCTTATGGGTCTTCAACCGCATCCACCAGTTCAAGCAGCCATTAATCCACTCTACCCACAAAATTTATGAGCCAGGGCCAGTGAAACCGCACCCACTCGCATATCTCATCATTCTTCTACGGGCTGCCCCGTCGTCCACAACTAGTCTGATCATTCACTAGTTTGCTTTTTATTCAGAATGGTCAGCCCGACCAGCCTGGTCCTTTCAAGCGTTGTTTTGGCGACCGCCAATGTGGTTCCAACAATGTGACTTTCCGAATACGAGAATCTACCGCCTTGCGTATTTTTTTGAATGAGACCTGGGTCATTCGTCCGGTTACCTCGGAGATGGCCACAACGAAATGACTCCACGAACGCAGTCATCCATATGTTATCGTGCCACCAATGACATTTGGCGCTGCCGTTCCGAATTCCGCATCGTGCCATTCCATAATCAATCAGCAGTGGCCTCCAACTATTCGCCATGCTTCTTCACAAGTGTCCGACCTCTAAAGCTCTGAGTGTTCCCTAGGATGTTTGCTTCAAGCCCAGTACATCAACTGTAAATTCACTGTCCCCTCCTTGTTGTACTTCGGCTCATCAGGCCCCACTCCCGACAGTTAGCCTCCCTACTAATCCACTCAGCATTAACTACGCACCCAAACAATCTCTGGTTCTGCTCAATGCGCAATCCTCTCTAAGCAAAATAAGCACCCGGAGATGTTCTGTGCAAAATCACCCCTATGATATCATTCTAGCCATTGAAACGTGATTGACAGGATACACACCTTTAAACCAAATATTTCTGGGTGGTTACATTTCCTTTCTAACGCTACGAAATAATCGCTGTGGAGTTGGTCGTCTGATTTACGTTAAGCGTGAATTCTCCTCTTTCCTCATCTATTACCCACAGTTAGACGTTTTGCCTGAAATTTTGTGGCTCCCTATTCGTATGCATAATTTCCCAGTGCACCTTGGATGTTTTCACCAACCTTCGTTATCAAACAACTTTCAGCAAACTCAACTTATCAAGTATTTTGAGCATGTTGCATCCATTCATGGGGAAACGAAACTTATAGCAGGAGACATTAATGATCCTAAGATCTTCTGGTCCACCAAGACCCCCCCTTCGCATTTCTTTAAATTCGTTCGTGAAACCCACGTAGAAGGATGGACGCAGCATGTCGCCAATCCTATATTTCTTTCGCCCGTGGTTTCCTTATTGTTGACAACGTGCTAGATGACCTTCTGTTTACTAACCACAAGATGGTCTCCTGCTTTTTTCATATTCGTCCCAGACCCCGAACATCTGCAACCACTACCCAGTCCTCGAGCGTCCCTTACAAATTAGCATACCGGCTGGGGTTGACTGCTGATCTACGGAGCCTTGAATGATCTGAACTTTTCCTTTCAACTGACTTCCACGAAGCTGCCGACATCATACATACAAACCTACACTCGATTAATGAAAACCTCACACCTAGCACAGCTTGACTGCAGCCAATGAGAAAAAGCAAAATCCGCAAGCATGAAAAGGGCATTCTTAATTAGCAGAATATCTACAAGCAAACCTTATAATTCTCCATAATACCGGGTATAAATCGATTTCAAAACGACCCGCGTGCTACATCCGAACGCCAGCATTGTGATCAGGAACAAACCGCAATTCAGCAACCAAACCCCGGCCCGCATTTGGCCAGACATCTGCGGCCCACACAATTTGCAATAAATCTAGTACCCGTTTGCACATCACACATGTAAGCCGGCAGCTTGATGATCCAAAGGAAGTTACCAGGGTGTTTAACTCATACTTCTCCTCCACCATAAGCACCGACATCGCCAATTTACTCACCATCCCTAGGCTAACTGAACAAACAATTTCGTCCATCATATTTATTACAGAATAAACAGAAGGGAGTCATCGTCACCATCTTGCCGACCTAGCTATATGCGCTGTTACCAGTTACGTCCACGTCAGAGGCAAATGCGGATCTACCGGCTTCCCGCTTATGCTAGGACGCCGCTAGCCAGATCTGGCACTTGGGTAAAAGCCCTTTCAACCCAAACCAAGTGGATTATCAAAACAGGTACAGCAAATATGACAGCATATGGGATATCATTCACTTTTGTATTTAAAACTTTTCCCACACAAATGATTCCTCCATTGAACCTCTTGACGTTTGCTTCTCCGGCAAGGATTCAAAATCTACTATCGAGCCCCTGTCAAGTTTTGCATATTTAGTGTACTTAAACAAGAAATGACTCACACTCTGTTGCTCGTGGACAACCCTAGAACGCCATGTAAACCCCTGCAAAACAGCTTTTCCAATGTTCGCTCTTTTCTTCCAAACTTGTGTACTGCTTATTGCTTTGCATATTCTGATCTTGGTTCAGGAGTAACCCAAAACAGCATGTACCCCATCTCTTCTGATGTTAACTATTCACTTTTTCTGCATCATCTATGTACAAATTTGATTTTGCCTTGGGCACGCCTCTTGCAAGTCGACAAATAAACGATATTACTATTAATTGCCCACGAATTTAGGGCTCTTAGGGAAATGGAAAACAGCCTAATCCATTTACGTGGATCGGGTGAGTGACGAAGTCATCACCTGCCGAACGATAGGCTTGCTCCCGGTGATAATAAAAATCCTTACCTTATTTTATAGTGAGGCCCCTGGAGGAGGATGGACAAACTGCCTTTAGTGACAAGATTTTAGCCTAGGAACTCTTCCCTCAGCGTATACTAAGCTTCTTCGACGGGACAATGCGAAAAACACACCTGGGTGGAAAGTAGAAGAATGCTACCTGGACTTTCGCGGGTCATTCTATGATGTGTAACGCTGATTGCTACCCACTTACTCAAGGGACTGAAAATCTGGACACGATCAATGGGGTTACAAAACGCGTGCCTATCGAGGCACTGATCCTTTGTAAAAGTGGGTAATCATGTTAGCCGGGGGTTACAATATCCATACTATTCGGCAGTAGATGCCAGAATGAGATTTACCACCGAAATATAGCAAATTACAATCCACCCGCTAAACAGAAGCTCATAAGAACAAGCTTTCTAACTAAGGACTACGCAGAACCTGAGCCCCGAAAAAGCCTAATAAAGGATTTTGGGGCGGTGATCAAGAGCAACGGGGGACACCGGCTTCAATGTCTAACGGCTGCAAATAGGACTAACAGCCGTTGAGAGCGGTATCATCAGGTGTGCCCGTGATTATGCTCCCACTTTGCATACCTGTAGTCTGCCCCTATCTGGAGCGAGTGTTTTGGGCCTGACAAGCGCAGCAAATAAGGGACAACGTCACGCCGGAAGGAGTCCAAAATTTCAAATAAATGATGGATTCGATAATACTGCCATAAGAACACAAACCCGAAAGGAAAACACCGTTCTCGTTGGAGCAAAGGAGCCCCCATAAAGACTCAACGAAAAAAACAGCTAAATTGGTTTGTGACAGAAAGCCACAGCTCAGTCGCAACGGCGAATGTACTGAGTTTGAGCACAATCAGAAACTAAAATCCAATGTTAGCGAAATGATAAAAGCACGTCCGTTCACAGCAGCGCATTTGATAGCTTAACTAACTTCCCTGAAGAGTGTCAAAAGCGAACGTTGTTCCAGTCTCCAAGGATGGGCTGGATGCCGTTTGGGTGGACGCATTTTCAAAATCCGCGCTGGACAGTAGCAGAGATGATATGTTTCCCCCACTCCGCCACTAATGCCCAGCATTTTTTAGGACTCCCAGCAAGCAAGTGTAAGACATCACCATGCTACTTCTTTCCACTGGTGTCCACCTTATTGTTTCTTGTTCTACTTTTCATCAATATGAAAAATAAGTGATAAATGAACGTCTTGATGTTTACAGTATACATAAAACTGCCGATTGCATGGGCTTGTCACACGGAAGTTGTGCATCTGTTAATCCTTTGCACGGTATTCCGGTGGATGACACTCACATGTGCAGTCGAACGATAGTAAATTACGGAAAGTCCATGACACGGCGGACAAATGGATTATCGGACGCTTCTGCCTCCACCTAGGTAGAAAATATCAGTGATCTGGTCTTTGCGCAAGGCGTTACATCTTTCTTGATCCGTTTCCCGGCATCTTTCCAGGCGGTGACCTCCAAAACTTCGTTACACAGGTGTCCAACCTCTAACAGCATCAAATGTTCCTCGCGGTATTCCTTACATGTTCAGCTTATCGAATTGAAATCCATCGCCTCCTCCTCCCTACACATCTGCTCATCAGGCCACAACACAGAATTTCAGCCTGTCTACTAAATCACCCCCACGTGATTGTACCTTCAAGTTGTCAACGGTCCTACTTCACGCGAGAGCCTTCGTAAATAAAAACGACACCCTGAGAAGTTCTGCACAAAATCCTCCCCATGATGTTCTTCAAATCACTGAAACGTGATTGACGGAGAGCACATCCAACAAAACAAATGTTTCCGGATGGTTACAATTTTTTGCTAACGCACCAGGCTAACTAGATTGGAGGTGGGTTCTAGCTTACGTTAAGCAGGAATTGGCCCGATTTTGCTCGCCCTGATCGACTGCTAGACATCTTTCCGACCATTTTTGCTTTATGTTCACGTATATGACTAGGGCATCTTAGAGGTGTTCACCGACCAATACGATCAAACAGTTTTCAGCTGCTCCAAATCATCAAGACTTTCGAGTATATTGCATCCATCCTCTCAGAAGTGAACCTCTAAAAGTGCGACTTTCGTGCTCCTACTATGCTTACCGTATGCCTCCATCTGCGATAAAGGAAGCAGTGACCCTGACTTGATATTCACCCAGAGGTGAGGGGTAACCTTCATGGCGCTGGCCAAAAATAGGTTTTACCTGCACATTTTCACTAGTCCCCAGAAATCGGTAACCACTACTCAGTCCATGAACGTTCCCTACAACTTTTTCACGCAAACCCGGACTTCGTTACTCCCAACTTCACTTGTCACAGCGCTCAACTCCGGTTGGTGAGAAGAAAATACGCAAGCACGAAAAAATTCTTAAACTGCAGAATATCTACGGATAGACCTTAGAATTCTCCTCAATGACCTCACCACAAACTGCGGGCTGCATCCGAGAATCGGATTTGTAAACACGGACCAACCGCCCTTCGGCAGCCGCAAGCGGCTAGAATTCTTCCGTTCCGCAATCTTCGCAGTAAATGAAGCATCCCTTTGTACGTCATGTGCAATAGCAAGCAGTCGTTAGCGGAACATGGATTTGTTCCCAATGGTTGTTTGTTTTGCTCATAGTTGGCAATCCATTGCCGTTGTCAGTTGCACGTCGCCCACGCAAACCCCGCTCAAGAGCTGCTGTCAAATATACCCAAATTCCCGTCGCTTTCCACTGTCTTGCCGTCTTGCCGGTCGCGTGCATGCGTTGCGAGTATTGCAGCCGTACACAGCTGTTAGGATAACCTACAATCGGCCACAACGATTGAGGAGAAGCAAAAGTTATTCGAGATCCATGTTAAGATAGTCGATCTTACAAATTCCAGGATCCCAAGGCAACCGCCGAAAACTTCATGCCATTCTTCTCCACTCTCAGTGCCGACCGCACCACACCTACCCTCTCTAGGCCAAGGTACCAAATAATTTTGTCCATCTCGTCTTATCCAGAGAAAAAAGAGAAAAGCTTGTCGCCATCGTCAAACTTTTCCATAGAACCGGTTAAGACGGTGTCCTGACCATCGTATTCCGCTTCCGCAAGCCGAACATAGTGCCTCTGCTGTTAAAGCTGCTCACTGCTTCCAAATCAACTGGAGCATTACCCGTTCAGCAAGAAGCCTTCACCGTTATTCCTCGCTAAATAAATACAATTTTATAGGGACCGCAAAACTACAGTCCAGTAAACCACATCGTCATCTTGTCCAGGCTCCTAGAGAGGATCGTAAAGAAACAGCCAATCGGATTTCTCACAATAAGCAATATATTTCAAAAATCCCAGCAAGGTTTTTCCTTATTACGGATTTTGTACCTCATGCCACCTTGAGTACTTTGATCTGGTCATTCTAAATGCTGACTGTCAAAAGGCCATCAGAATCATCTTTCTTGACACGGCTACGGGGTTCGGACAGGTTTCCCACTAACGAATGCTACTTAAAGTCAGATCCTATATGCTAGTAGATCCTCTATACTTTTGGTTACCTTCTCTATATGACCAATTTCAAGTCTTCAGAAACCTATCCCAGCACCAGCTGATTACTGTCGGTGCAATACAAGGTGGTGTAATATTTCACTGTGCGATGTGATCAGTCAACTGACCATAAAGAAATCACAAAAGCACTGTACAGCTGTTTCACCCTTGTTAGGAATCATGAGCAGTGCATATCCACGGCGCCCGAACTGAGACGCTAACCCGGGACAAACGATTCTAAGTCGAAGGTCTTAGCCATTGCGTCACTAACATGAAGCAAGTTAGTGTACTTCGCCTCCAATGTTCCAGTTCTAATTAAATCATGTCATTCGGAAATGGCGCCAGGGCATATGGGGCTAGTCCTCTATTTCGAGCTATCGTTTGCATCGAACTATGGGCAACATTATATTGTGGTTGAGCTCACCAATCGAGTAGTACGCAACTAAAGCGTTATTACGGCCTACAAGTAAAACATTCTTCTAAGTTAGGCTCTATATAAATGGTCTTTTGCTGTCAAAAGATCTGGGCTTCCACTGCTTCTGTCCACTCAGTTTTACCTAGAAATCGACTTTCCAAACTGCTGACACCATCAGGACTACTGGTCTAATTATCAAAATATTTCGCATTCTAAGTTGTGAGGTAAAGCTTGCAAATCGCATGGTGAACCGCACTTGGAATCCGTCTCATAATTTCTTCAGGCCTACTCAGAGTTGATCGGTGTTGGAAGAGCAACGGGTATCCGTAAAGAAACTTCTTGGTTCCACATCAAACCCTAGCCACAGAGAACGATGCAAGCAGCTACACCTTGACCCTTATGGCTGCGTCCTGTTTGGCCGAACTTCGCATTCATTCTGAAACTCCCAAAGTCAAAGAGAAAAGGCTGGAAATCTTATTCGGTCTGCCACCGAATCGTTTTACTCCCCCCTGAAATAGACCGCTATTAATTATAATCCCAGTTTCCGAAATATCTCTCAGGTCAGAGATCTTCAGGGTGGTTCATGCTACCTTAAGAAATAGGTTACCTAGCCGTGACTGACCCTGTCAGGATCCAACATAGCTCAGTAGTGGATTGTCTAAATTTCTCAGCGTATCCTCCTTCAGCAACTTAACTAGGGTAAATATCATCCTAGGCCAACCTTTTCAGTACTGCTTAGGATCTTAGTTCCATCTGAACTTGGAATCCTGCCACATTACACCGGCTTCCTTCTATCAAGCTAATGTTTTGTAGCCAAGCCACTCTTAATCTACTTTCAAGCTTTTTTTTATCTTGGACCATTGTCAAAATATATAACATTTTCATCTCACGCATCAAATAACCCCAGGCAGTTCAGTCCACTCTTCTCCGTCCAACTTAAAAAAATGTAGAATGAAAAGCAACTACAGGACATAACCCACTAGCCAAATTAGACTTTAGGATATCAATTTAAGTTAATTCGATATACCTTCCGAAGAATTCTGATCCGTTTGCTCAGTTGTGTATGCTGAGTTATCTATGCATCTCGATTTCTCTCTCGCCCAGGTTTTATCCTCCCTGTAATGATTTTTCTGTTTCGAAACGAATATCCTTGCCAAGCACCGCATTAGACTACGTTTCGGCGAGGCAAAACCTTGAGAGCGGAAACCCTTCGTATAGCTTGTCTCTCTAAATTTTAGCTCCAAATTCTCTGGCAGTTTTATCTGACATTTGTCGTTATAATAGTAGGGTTAATATTGGCAATGTATACTTCTCGATTTGCGACAGCCATGCGCAAAGCAAGACGAAAATTGGGAGGGCATGATGCAGAGGAAACGCGAATGATATTAATCAAGGTGGATTTGCGAATGAGTGCAACCTTAGGCTATTCGGGATGTATATTGAAAAGTAAAGCCGCATTCTGCAAGGCAGTGCGCAAAGTACAAGTACCCTAGTCAGAAACCAAATCTGAACCCTCGATTCACAAGAATATGCAGAAGTCCCTGAGGTTGTTTGCGAACAGCGAACAATGAGTCGTCTCGTGTTTGAGTGTACTAAATATGCGTGTTGCTGGCGCGAAACATCACCAGAGCTCAGTGGCGGATGTCGAGATGTGACCGATGTCCCCAGACGACAAGAGCGTTACAAAATGGACAAGAACGTTGATCTGAAGGAAGAAGAGCAGTGAAAACATGATATTTGGATGGAAATATTCCAAATCAGGCGAAAATTCATGGATAAGAAAGTCGCACTTAACAACAACAAGAAGGGACCGACAAAGTGCTGAAGATGGTGGAGAAAGGCTTTCAGGATTATCTCCTCCCGAGCACTTTAACGTTTGCTGGCTTCCCCAAATTCCCTTTAGCATTTATGAACCCCACCCTATTCGTAGCCGTTATTGTCTACTTCGCAGTCTCCACACAATCCTGTATTACCATCCTCTTACTATATACTATGGCATTGTCGCCTGTTGGTAGTTTACCTCGCTCTATAATTCTCATAACCTGCACCAGCTGTTTTCTAAATCCAACTGATTTTCCAGCTGAGACACCACCAAACCCCAGTTACTTAGCATGTACAATTATTAAGCTCCATACCACGCGTTTTTCCGTCTTATTCTTTCACTGTCCGTCAGACATCCCCCAAATAAAATATCACATCACCATTTATGCGCGCACACAACCGCAGACTGCAACTTCTGGTCTACTTCCTATCATAGAACCGGCCGTTATGATTACACGATGATTCCGTTTTAGCATTGCATTTGACTGACGAAACCATAGGCGATCCAGCTCTAACCTTAGCTTTTAAATCCCCCTTGGTATATCAGAATACTTGCCATATTCCATCACTGCAACCAGCTCCATCAACATTACTTAGATTGCACCCTCAGGATTCTACTCACCAAGCACATGCAACTTTACGTTTCGCAATGGCGTCTTTTTGCCCAGCATTATTCCACTCATCACACTCCGCCGTCTGATTCCTTGCAAACCCAAGTGGCAGACGCCCCGTGGCACCACAAAATTTCCGACACGTCCTCACATGTACGACCATTTCCCTCTTCTGTTGTCTGCTTTTCCTGACCGCCAGCTGACAAACTCAAGACCGTTCGTCTCACATCCTCCCCGCTTTCAGGTCTTCCATCCGTTCGCCGCTCGAAATTTCAATTTTTGCTCACTAGGTATCTATAACAAATGCAGTCCGAGCAACCGAACGGTTGTGATACCGACGCACGATACCCACTTGGCTCTGCCGTATCCACGCCGTTCGACGATGGCCAGGCTGCCGACTGCATACTGCTACAAACGGACAGTGCACACTATCAACTGTAACGCACAGATGTTAAGATGGCGCCGTCGGAACCCAAAAGTGCACCTAGGCCCCTGCCAAGTACATAGCAGCATCCGAAACACATTACATCTCACTGCCCGGGGCCTTAAAATAACCTTGCCTTTCGAGAGCTCAAACGTCCCGCAGATATCTGCAGATTCCGCAGTCCATCTCCCCGGATGCACAACCGGTGAGCGAAAAACCATATGCATCAACATTTATCGGCACCTCAAGCAATCCGCACTCATTCTTCTGTATCGCCCTTAGCTACCTGACCACTTGGGCAACCCTCCTCCCAAGCAAAACCCGTCAACCGCTAAGGCTAGGCCTCAGTCGCCCAGGAACTCATTTACGACCCTAAAATAGTCTGGAAGTTTGAGTATTCAGTACATATTTTATTACCATTTTTGTTTACCTATTTCAAATGCTTTTTCTTCCCCGCCCATGAGAGTCCACTTTTAACTTTGGTTTTTCTGTTTCTTCCAACTCCCTGGTTTGACTTGCAGGTCCCGGCCATTTCCTCGTCGTAATGTGCTTTCCATCAGCAGTGGTCCTCGCTTTATTTTATCCGATTGCGGTTTGTCCCTTTGAAAACCAAATTGTTTTTTCACATTAATTCCGGCGGTTCAACCTATCTCATGAGGCATCACACCCATCGTGTTTGCTGTTAGAGTGTCCATATAACTTGGTTTTAACTATCGGGTCTGACAGTGTTCCAACCCCATGAGTCTCGCGAGATCCTCTCTAGGCTGGGTATGACACAAGAGTTTGGTAGAGTTCCCCACATTTTTCGGTACGTCGATGATGCTAGAGCGGGAAATACGAGTGTCATGCCGGATTCATTGGAGCCGGTTCCATCCCACTGGTTCTTCCGGGAGAAGAAATGGCAAAAAATGTAAAATCGGCACTTGTGAGCAACGGTGGATGTTTGACGTAGTGACCAACACCCAAAGAGCGCTCGGTTTTGACTTTGCCAGTGCGACATAGAGAGGACGTTTGCGTCGGGGAATAAACAAAAGCGGCAAGCGTGTTATCCTGTCATATACAGTTTCACATTTACAAACGAGAAAGTATTCAAAAATTCGGTATGAAATTATAATCAAGTGGGTAACCCGAACCCTTTCTGACTTTCGTCCACCATGGCCTTCCGCGCATCCCGTGATTTCGGTGCTATGGGTGGTGCAGTCTTTCTTTTCACCAGAAGTCTCTACAGAGAGCTACGGTTGCGGCTGGACTCGACCGAGATGATGAGACCCATGATATGGAAAGGGTCCGTCGGTCAATCCACATTCCACTGTGGCAGCCTCAGTGCGATTGACAGGACGGCAACGTCTAGATGAAAATACTTAGGACAACCCTTTATCACGTAAACGGACCGGCATACGGGGTTGCAATGCCGAGGGAACTCCGTCGACGCGGACGAAGAAGTGGATTGAAGTATTCAGTACTGCTGGAATGTAGTCCGAAGGTCGATGATCCTTTTGGTGAAATGGCGCAAAGCGTTTACATGTGCTGTGCAGCGCGTTTTCATATATGAAGAGAGAGATAGATGGTGTATATTCCTCAAACTCCGACAGGGGCGCACAAAGCAAGATCAAATTTGTACAAGAACAGCAAAGTAGAGACACGGAAGACAAAAACCAGACGAGAAGATGCGATGTGTCTGTGCTCCCATGAGCATAACAAGCAATGCATTGGGATAGACATGAGTTTTCAAGTTTTTAACTCAATGCTAGAAAATCCTTTGCCAAGACTTTCTAGAGCTTATTATCAGTCGTGCACTGCGAGTACGTTCATGTTTAAGTGCATCGGAGGTGCTTATCGCAAGCGCAACAATTAACTGGCAAGTAATGGTGGACGTGTCCATAAGGCCGAGTTCCTCGAAAATCAAGAGAGGTTATATGGTGAAAATGGAGATCTACATGGGTGTGATAACGAGACGCAGGTGAGTCAAAATCACACTGAATATCATATGAGGTGGATGGTGGTAAGTAACGGCATCCAGCAGTCAATATAATGCTGAGGATGGAGCAGCGAGAAACATACAGGGTCGCATCTAACTATCTATGGGACGACATTATATGAAGAATTGTGAGCTGGGAGACAGCTGAACCTACAAAAATGGTCACTGGACTCATGCGGCTGGGAGCGGGCTGTGATGTCTGATGGGAGGAAAACCAGTACGTGTAAGAACTGTGTTCATTACTTAAATACACTTGTCGTGAGTAACCTGTGTTGCCCATTTTAATGCCGGAGTTTTGGGGTTCTGTGGCGGTAGGGGTCTGGAGGTTGGAAGAATGCACTACATTCCGGCAGTTTTAGCAACGATTTTTTGGCCAGTCGTAGTGATTTATCTGTGATGGGGTAGACGGAGCGTTCTTCGGTGTGGTTTGGTTTGTCTTAGGGTTACGCGGCCCGGTGCTGAAGCGTTAGATCCAGATGGGAACTTTCTAGCAAGATAAGCAAACAGCGCATAGGATGGGGTGGAGCCTCTGGCGAGAGGTTGCGTTGCGTCTATGGTCACTGTTAAGCCTGGAGAAGAGCGGGAGAAACAGCAGTCTGAAATTTGTTCCAGCTGATGGTAAGGTGACTAAACAAAAAATGGAAAACAGCGATTATAATAAGTTTCTTATAAAGATTACAGTGTCCAGACGATTGTCTTGAGATACGGAAGGGGCAGTTTTCCGTTGGCGGGACATGCGCAACGAACGCCGTCTTCTTGCTCCCTATAGGGCATATGGCTCTCGTGGCGAGTACCGGTCAGCGGCTGAGTGCAGCGCATAGACCAGCGGTTTGTGATCTGTGAACAACCTGAATGGGCGACCCTGTACTGCTTGTCTGATATGTCGGACAGCTTAGAAGACGGCGAGCAACGCCCTGCCAAACGTGCTATATCTAGATTCCGCCGGATGCAACCGATTGGAAAAGAAAGATAAAGGCTTTCAAGGACCGTCGTTGTACTGCTGAAGTACGGCTCTGACTTTAGTTTCCGAGGCGCCCGTTATCAGATATATGGGTGCTGTGCGCTAGGGATGTTTGCGTGGCGCTATTTTAGTGGTAGCTTCTTTAATGAAAACGAATGCCTATTTTGAGGCCTTGGGAAAAGCAAATTTACACTTAAATTTCCGAAACGGATCTGTAAGGGGTTATTGTTTCTGCAGAAGTAGAAATAAAACGATATAGAAGTTAACCAGGCCGAAAAATTGCCGTAACTACCGATAAGAATGAGGTTCTGGGTAGTCCAGAATAGCGGTGACCTTTAGTGGCAAGGGAGCTGCACCCGAGTACGGGAAGTTATGCTCTAATAATGTGACACTATGTCTTCTAAGCCCGCATTTTGAGCCAATAATGCTTGCGCCATGCTTGGTAAGACGATCGTAAAGTTCACGTAGGTTAGCTGAGTGTTACTCCTCCAAGTGACTCGCAACTAAGATATCGTCCAGGTACACGCACATTCTCCAAACGGCGTTTGACTTTGTGCACAAACTTTGGCAGGTTTGAGCTGCACTGGTGATCCCAAAAGGCATTCTCACAAAAGACGTGGGCTCCGCTGGTTTTGGTGTCTGTCTAATCTACGGGGAGTTCATCGTACGCCCATATTACTTCTATGTTGTATCCTTCAGCCGGCCAACGACAAAGTGATATCGAGCATATGAGGAACCAGGTACCTATCGGAAACGGCAACGCTGTTGAATGTTCTGTAGTCCCCACGTGGCCGTTAGTAGCCATTGGACTTAGCGGCCATGCGAAGAGGGTAGGTCCAAGTACAGCTGGAAGGTCGGATGATGTCCAGTGCAACATGCGGTCGAATTCGGCCTTGGCTAGGCGGAACTCACCGGAAGCTAGGCGACGAGGGAAACTAAAATTTGGGGTTCATTTTTGATCCCCATATGGTGGGTTACCCTAGTAGAAACGACGAAAAGTGGACTCCTATGTCGCGAAATTCTCGGATAGTCGTGAAGTAGGACTTGTTATGGCTGTTGAGCCTGCGGGTAAGCGTACTGAGACGTGGTTTGTTTGAAGAAGGCGTATGAACAGGTCACGGTCAGCGGCGCTTGACGTTAGACTATTTCCCTGTGCCTTTTGGAAATGCTGAAGGAAATGCGTGCCAGTGATATGGCATGGAACGTCAGCGACAATGAATACCTGTCGAAATATGCGATTGGAAACTTTTCACAGGTCATAGCCACTCTGCCTTTTCAGTGGGGAAATCATTTTGGTCACGATGAATTGAGCAAACCCCTGCATTTGCATCCACCGGGAACGCTGGGTTTGGTATCAAACCCTTGATGTTTAGGAATTGAGGGTTATTAGGTAGCTCGGTGTTGCAAGCCGCAACCACGAGTGGTTAATTTAGTTTCACTGTTTCTTACTTGGGCATATGCAACATGGGTCACACCTTCTTGCTGAACCACCAAGACGGTTATGGCGCTTGCAGTTACCTCGCACTGATGATGGGGAAGATTGTCTCGATGAGAGGCCACTGTACCTGTCTCGAAACGTAAATAATGGACCTCGTCGCAGGTCCTTGTCCACTGTTAGCCACTGCAAACTGGAAACAATCCTCGACAAGGCAGCTGTTAATTTGTCCTGCGCATCAGAGGAAGACGGGAGAGTGTTTAATGTTGAGACGCATGTGCCATGGTGAGGTATGATGTCATAAGCGATTACTGTGGTCTTCTATATTGAAGAATTCTGGCTATCGCTGAAGGGAGGAATTCGTTACGGTGGGAGCCCTTAAAGTGCGCGTAAAGGAAATTTTCCTCGCGGTATGTTACCTTTTTATTTTATGAAAAACAAGTGAAATCTGTATATTACTCCTTTTTTGCTCCCAACCTTGCTCTATTTTCTTCCCCGCCGTTAATAGCGCTCCTGCAACATTTCGGTCATCAAGCAATCATGTCCTGCAGTGTATTCCAGGCATATAGGATGCATTATTTTATGTCATATTATCCTTAGTCTATCCAGTTATTACAAAACTCAAATGTGTGGCCAATGGAACACTAAAACGAAAAAAGATACCCATTTCAGTCGAACGTTCACAGCTTCGCTTTAAACGAAGCGGCGTTTTTAATTAATGCGACATAGGCACATTTAATGGAGAATATAGTATGTGGGTGGTATATTCAAATTGTTGGATGTGCTTTGGTTCTCATGATTATGCTTGTTTGTCGGATGAACTAGCAGAATTCTTGAAATCCACTCTTGCCTTCTTTACCAATCTTTTGCTCAGAGTAGATTGTGACTGGTAACGACAATTTGTATTCCTCTTGGATGTCAGGAAGCAGGTCGGACTGTACCACCGAACATGTAAATGTACGGAACAAGTGGATAGACAGTGACAAAAGTGCGTACTTAGTTCATATAATACGCAAAATATATAGCAAAGTCAGTGCATAAAGAACAAGGTGACAAAAGTTTACTGGTAAGGGTCATATTTGAGGTGGCAACCAACGTGATCAGGGGCGTTATCTGCTTATGTGTATCAATATCGGTCGGTCGCACATCAGGAACTGAAATCTGGCGAAAGACGTTAAATTGGAAAAGAAGCCAGAATAATATAATTAATGGCAGTAAAAACGGCAAATGCAAGAGGAGGTAGTAATAAAATGGACTAAGAGCGCAAAATGTGGGAATGACGATGAGATTGTCATGTAATCACTATCATTCGGAAATATCAAGGTGGGTTGCTATTGGCTGCAATCTGTAACACCCCCGCAATTTTCGATCATGTAACCAAACTTTTCTCTATGGATAGTCGAGAATTATACCGTTTTGTTTTTGTTAAGTTCAATGAAAGCTGGCCCGATCTTACCGTTTTTGCCAATATGTGTGCTAAGTCTCTCAGCAAAGCCTCTGAGGCATTTTTCGGTGGATCAGGATATTTCAGTACTGGATTCGTCATTTGCCTTCCTTCCGTCTCATGTAGCATGTTGGGCTCAGAAATGCAATGCAGTGGGCTGGCTTCCATTTTTCCAACTGCTATGACGGTTCGCCTGCTAATGGAACTGTGGTGGCTCTTGCAAAGTTGAAAGCCTGTGAAAGTTAAGCCACATTTAGAATATGCGTGCTGATTTTGGCAGATTCTTAATTCTTAAGGAAACACTCCTAGTGATTAGTTGGTGATGTTTAGGGTAACAGGGTTATCGGTTTGTCCCCCAGGCACGCTTACGTTCATGTTTTGTTAAATAATCAATGTTCACGGAGGTATTGCGGGCTGCAACGAAGAAAATACTTTGCAGGTGAAAGGGAAATAAGGAATTTGTACAGACTACACGTTACCCTGTGAATAAATATAGGCGATTTGCTGAAAAAGAGACCATCGATGGTTTGGGTTTGGAGGTGCACATGAAGTTTGAGGACAAAAAAATCAGAATAAGCCGACCCAATTTTAAGTTATGTGAATTCGGTGTAAATAATTTGCTGAGATGAAAGGAGGTTAAGGACTTGCAAGCTGACCAACATCCTTATTGATGCTTATGTTGTGCACGGGAGGAGGAAGCTTGAACAGGGTGGGCAATTTGAAGGAAATTCATGCTGCAAACGTCGCCTCAAGGTCATCCAGGCGCGTAGCTATTGTAGCAACTAAGCGATTTTGAGGATTATTCTGTTGCCCATGCTCCGTCAAGTAGGGAAAAATAGTCAGTCAATGAAGTTAATTTTTTTCCTCCCTAATTTGGTTGTACTGATGTTGAAGATTGACGGCTGGTTTGTTTGCGGCTCATGCAAAACTTTTGAGCTCAGTGTCTACGAGGCTTGAGAGAGAACTATTACAGGCTCACTAGGAAAGGTTAAGGGATAATTTAAAGATATTATGGGGCTAGGCCGTACTGAGCCTTGAAACGGCTCCGTGCGGTAGATAAACAAACTTCTGTATGTAAGTATCAGTGCATATTGTGATGGCCTACTGTTAGAAATTTGCGCCGCATCTGCAACGGTCTTAGGATTGAAGGATAAAATACCTGACAATTGTGAACTTAAACTTTTATCCACGGGTACAGTCCTCGCCTAACCAATTTTTTGCCTGTATTAGGATAAATACAAATGACATCCTTTCCGCGCATACTCGTAAGGATTTAGACTGGGAAAGATCCAAGCATGGGCACAGCGAACTGGATATTGTTCCAGAGTTCCTGGTAGTTAAAGGTGAAGGATAAAACTTTCATTGATATCCCATCCAGGAACTTCCTATCGTATAATATCTTCTGCCAACAGGACGTGGGGGACGAAGCGACATCCAAAAAGACTGTAGCAGAATGAACTTTGGTGTGATAGGGCTAAGGAACAATGGAGAGCGTTATTCTGAGACGGCAAGATAACAGTGGCCGACGAACGGAGATTTCCCATTTGTCTTGGTATTATATGATGGAAGGGTAATCTGGGAATAATCTATTAAACGTCTGCTGCACATCCCCGATTGAGGTTCGGCGCAATCCTCCCATCAGTTTGAAGCTAATATGACAGTATTCTTGTTTGGACTCATTGTGGGACATGAAGGTAACACTTCTAGAATCAACGCAGTGGTTCCTGAAGAGAGTATAGGTTGATGTTCGGCCTGCTCCTGAAAGCTGAACGAGCAGGAATACGGAATTCCTAGACTTCACTGGATGCCTTTTTGAAGCGGGCAGTTTTTTTATCTAGTCGGGCATAGTGAAAGCTGCCGGAAGACTCTGCCTCCAATTTGTTTATGCCATTTTTGTATCTGGCTAAATTTATTCATGAATAATCCCATATAAAGCAAAAAGAGCCCGGTCTCAGCACTATAATTCCTCATTGCCATACACCTAGCTGACATAATGGTGAACGCATATAATTCGCTGCATATCCTAAACTAGAAACTCCCGGGGTTATCTAGAGGTTGAATATCTCATAAACTAAACCATCCATTTAACCAGGTTGTTCATGGATGTTTTTTTCTCATACCAATCTGCTATAGCAAACATGAAAGAACTGGGGCCACACACTCAAAGATCACTATATGTGTTTGTATCACTTCCGAATCAGTTTTACTCCACTAAATGCACTATCGACCAGCAGCTGTACATTCCAGCTTATCCATCGCTAAACTAAACACAGACGATCTGGTTGAACGCAGTCGTTGCAGATAAAATATAGCCGGAAAATACATTTTCACTATTCACGTAATACCTGGCATGCAATGGGAGGGCGAATCAGAAGTAGGGCTCAATCGTCGAGAACCCACCATTCCGGCTAAAAGGTGTCAAACAATAGGTGCTTGGAAGAAACGTAAGTGCCACAGATTTAACGAAACGAGATAGCAAACGGCAATCGGAATTGAAGATAAATTGTGAGACCTGGCGGGTCGGTTGAAATCCAAGGAGGGCATAATCTCCATGCTTAGCCATGTGGTCTGCTTGATGCATTTCACGGCAGTAGGACATCCAGATAGTCTAAATGGAATATGCACTTAACTTGATTCTATAATTGTAGGAAAACAGGTCCGGATCAACTGTGCAAATGAGGCAGGCACATTCAATGTTCCTGATCTTGCGAACCTACTGGCGGTCAAGTCCAAGTTTCTTCGATCAAGTGACACTCTGCACCTGTCAAGGGAAAAGATCACCGGGAAACACTTGCCTTCTTCTGTTTCCATCATCTAAAGTAGATGTCGCGCGAAACTTCACTAACAGACAAAAAATGATAGCCAATTTCATGCAGTACAAATCCTCGAGAGCCCAGTTTGTAAAGGGTCTGCGGCACCGTGAATCAGCAATTTCTTCCCATGAAGCATCGATTTGTAGTGATAGCGCAATCCCGGCGGTGGCCAAACGGATAAGTTCCTGGCGTTCGGACTTGAAGGTAGCGCGTTCCAATCATCCCACCCACGGTCACCTTCCTTACTTGACAGCGCTCCATTGACCTTTACCCCCCTCCGGAAAAATGGTGTACTTTGCTATTTCAGTGATAGAAGATATAAACGATGTGCAAGAATTCTCCTTCAGCTACCAGCTTCAGTCCAGGGCAGCTCAAATGTTCACCCACCTCCCCACCAAAGATTACAGAATTACGCGTTCATCCCAAAGAACCGGGTCTGTCTCCTCCATTGAGACTTTTGTTGAAGTGACGCATGCTCCGAATTCTGTTTTGGGGTCCACGGTAGGTCCTCATCAAGACAGCTCCCGGTTGCCCGCAAGCTGTTCACCGAACGACTAAGATCCAAAGCGGTCCAGTCAGAGACCTACTGGTCTGCCGCCACAGTCCCTTCTTTAGACCCGGTGCACATCTCGAGGCCTTGTTCACCAGCCGCAGTAATAATGAGCCTTCGAAACACCTCTATCGCACCAATGCTGGATCCAGGCTCGGAAAGTCTTTGTACAATTCCTCTTTTCCACCCGCATCTCTGTCCAGTCGGGCTTACACGGCGGTTTTTAGGCGCAAAGTAGACCTGACATAAAGTAAGGGGCTCCCGATTCCGCATAAGTGACACCTTTTTCTCTTCTATTTTAGAGTTGAGTGAAATGAATGCACCTCGGTTGATCCATAGCTTTATTTCTTTTGAATAACGAATGTTACATCCTCGACCAGTGAAGTTTTGGAAAATTATCAACATTGTGCCACACATCTCCAAGATTCTGCTCCATGGCCAGCGTACCTTGAGCTTTTTCAAGAACAAAAATTGATGGAACGAGGTATAACTAAACTTCTTGATTGACGCGTGCACGGAGACAGCGTTTATCGGGCTACGACAGTTTTTCTTGTCTGCTTTGCGTTACACTCATGGACGAAGGTGGCCAATGGGCATCAGAAATTTCTCACGGAGGACCCGGAATTTCGCTCATTGCGGCCGACATTGGGGTGAAGCTGACAAAACGACCATCTAGCGAGTATATCAAAGTGCTGGCATCCGAAAATCTTGCCAAACGATCTACTAGCCAACGGTTCAACCAGAGCTTCAACTCCGAGGTAGTTTGAACAAACCACAAATCAAAAGAAAACAACGCCGGTGTTGATAATTTCGGTATCCAAATGAAAATAGAGGCACATGTTGTAGTACAGTTTCCTACATGTTTGCAGTCATCCCGATATTGGCCTTCGCTAATAAAGCCGAGAAGCATGAGCGGTCCAAAACAATCCGAGATGGCTGATACTTTCACTGTTGTGATATGGAAGTAGAAATTACTAATGAAACATGAGAATAAAACAATGCTGCCCTGTAGGAGCCAGAACGTAACTATGATGGACTCACACATCTACAAGGCGCGAGCACCCGCAACACTTGATTCCGAGTCTTTGAAAGCTTATGCCAACAAACGGCTCTGGAATAGTGGAGGCGCTTCGTGGACCTCGGCTCTGTCCATACTAGTGAAACTCTCAGATCAAGCCCCCAGAATGGGTGAAAACAGCTGACGAGATTCATTAACAGGTCTGGGAGTTGTATTTTTGAGATTTATGAATTTCTTGGAGCAAAATCTTGCTCGTATCTGAATAGTTGCAGCCCCTCCATGGAAACGCGAAAACCAGATCCCGATTCGGTTACGGTCGACTAGGTTTGAAGGAAAAGAATGTTGTCGTGGTTTTCGGGGCTGATAAGTAGGAGCAGACATACTTTACAGAATTTCCTCCGGTTTCTGAATGTGGATGTAGTAAAGCAATGGAAACATGACTCAGCGGAGATCAAGTTTTGTTTGTTTTGTTCTCTAATTCATACCGATAAGTGCCCCTCTTGGATGCTATGCGAAACACTGCAGTGGGGACGATACAACCTCCGTTTACTGCATCAGGAAGGTGCAGACATCTTCAGGACAGCGTCGTTTCAGGGGTTCTTTATCAGATATAGAGTGTTGGTTTTAGGGCCACTCTGGTTCCTGCCCTCCACAAATGATGTAGTCTCGGCCCCAGAATGGACTAACATTTTGCGCCAGTTCTCTAGAGTTGCTAGTGCCTACAGGCACGGGAGTCAGCAGCGACATAGGAGTTGTTCTAGATGGTACTGGCAAGTCAGGCCTCCCGCTAAAGGCGGGCAAAAGCCGTTTGTTATTGCGAAGCATGGAGAGTCTCACAGTTTCAAGGCAGGGACGGTTTACTGTGAATAAGATCAGCAGAGCAAAGGACCGAGGGGTAATCACCAACCTAAATCTTAAATGAATATACCAATTTGTTGCGTCACCCCATAGGTCGAAAGTGGAGTGTTTAGATGGAAGTCAGCGCCGCGCTACCGTGAAAAGGACATGTTTACACCTCTGTGCATGGCCACAGTATGACCTCATCTGGAATGCTGTGTGCAGAGTTGGTCTTCGTTCTTCAAAAAGATAACGGTTGCCTCGGGCAGGTGCAACGATTATCCGCCAGAACGGCTGAGAATCAAGTAGAAAAAACGATCTATGAGCGACTCCATAGTCTTGGTCTCTTCTCGTTGGACGGATGCAGACACCGGGACGTGTTAATGAAGAACCTGGGGCTGTGAACGGCTTGGCAGGCCTTACACCACATAGCGTTTTCAGCAAGACGAGGAATCGTGCAGATGTGGTCGTTAAAAGAGACTCGAAATACATTATCTGTGCTGGTGGCTAACTAAACGTCCTTAATAACAAGACCGTAAATATGTGGAACCGACTGTCTGGGAACTATGCAACCGTGGAGAACGTAGTCCCCTTTAGGCGGACCTTGAATCGAAAACTGGTTACGGTTTGTCTCCAGGTAGGACAAAAGATAGAACAATATTCTTAAGTTTTCGGTCTTACATTCTAACATCCTTGGTTTGAACTGCAAACTCTGGAGACCAGTAATAAATATCGCCATCAGTTTAAGATGACCCATGCAGTTTTTTCGTCCCTTTTAACGAGACCCCCTGAATTGAACCTGAGAGAGGTAGATTCCCAGTCGGAGTGCAAACCACCGAAAGAATTCTGGACACCCGAATGTTGCGAGCCAAAACTTCTCATGTGAAGAATGTCCTTAATTATACTGAGTCTATCTTTATCACTCTTTTGCAGCGGAAATGGTGCAGTTGGAACGCTAAGGATATCACGAAGAAGATAATAGTATTGATGCCATTGGAAGTATTCTGAACGTTCCTCTGACTCTTTGCGTCACTTCTGTCCTGTGCGAACTGAACTCAACTGAACTGAACTGAGATGCACCGCACTGTTTGAGAAATGCGCTGCGGCGATGCTCATGGCTCTTTGGCGTGGCACGTTTTTGTTTTCTAGATTTGGTAAGAAGTGATAGAAGATCGGTTCTCTATTTGCAGTGGGTTTGGAAGCAAACATTTTTCGGACGTTGCACTCAACCTTCTCCCAGAAGAAAGACTATTATAAAATATTGGGAATAAATCAAAATGCATCTCAATCAGAAATTAAAAAGGCATATTATGAGGTAAAGTTCAGAATCGTGAGTACATCTCTCCAAAGCTGGCTAAGAAATATCACCCAGATGTGAACAAAAACGATTCCAATGCAGCCCAAAAGTTTCAGGAAGTCAGCGAGGCGTATGAGGTGAGTTTATTTGCGATCTATTATTTCTTAGATCTTGGGGGACGAGTCAAAGAGAAAGCAGTATGACTCGTTCGGACCTTCGAATGCGAGATCGTCCGGCTTCGGCAACCAGCAGTATTCCGGTTTTGAGTATCATTCACAAATCAACCCGGAAGAATTTTTCAAACGCATTTTCCGTGATAGTGAATTTGCTTTCAAAGAATGGTCTACTGGTGACCGTGGATTTGCTGAATCAATATTTGGATTTAGCTCCACGAAAGAAATACCAGTAAACCTCACATTTGAGGAGGTGAGTCTGCCGCATATTTTTTAATTGTTGTTTCCGGTGTCTTGCCGCAAGGTGCTGGTAAAGTTGATGTTAATATTGTAAACCCGGCGAGACAAACTTTTAATTCTTTTGAAATATGCAAGTTTGATGAGATTCAGTATGAGTATGCAGATAGTACAAAGGCGTACGTTTCGACAGCTAGTGCCTGCACCGAATAACCGTGAGTTTGGATTCAGGGAGATTAGTGCGAAAATCCCACATCCCACTTTATTCGAGGGCAGTGTGACCAAATAAATCTGAAGCACCAAAGTTATCACGGTAATGAGGCTCAGGCTTACAACGGTTTCAGAAGCGCAGAAGAATGCCAGTTTTGGAGCCTTATGCCAAAATCTGACCGAGGTCGGCTTTCAGCTGCTGGTTGATGAGGCCCAACCGGGCAGGGATGAGGATTAGAGAATAATGTCGTCCACAGAAACATAGACAAGAGTGGTAGTACTTTGTAGGAGGATGTTAATAAAAAGGAACAGCGTTAAAGAGCTTCGAGCCTGTGAGACGCGCACATCCACTTAATGTAACTTGTGCGGGTACCATCTACCTCAGACTTTAGTGGAATGCACTTAGAAATAGTTGCAAATTCAAGAGGCGGTTTCTTTGAGATACATGAATACAAAGGATACGTCTCGGCGAGGTTTTCGGTTGCGGGGGCAAGGTTGACGAAACGTATATCAGCAGTCCACCGAACGACCTGTGGGCACGAAATCCGTGCTGGTTGTCATTCTTGAGCACGTGAAGTTTCATATACGGCAGAATTTGTATCCAGTTACGGTTTTTAGGATTTTAGATGCTAATAGCGACAGGAAAGGTGGTCGGTAGATGTTAGTCCCAGAGGGTACAAAGTTGATGAATAGAGAAGGGCAATCTTCTTGCAACGAAATACATCCGCGCCAAAAGAAAAGCTAATTAGTCGCCAAGAGGTCGACATTTCTGAGATACCCTTAGAACCGAGCGGTCTCTCGGAATCAAGGAAAAGAATACTTGGCTGACGTTCCTTGTCGTAAATGGGATTTCAGGAGGACTTAAGACGGATGAGGCAGAGGGAATGAATATACCGGGTAGAGGGTTAAAGTGGAAGTGAATAAGAAAGCAAAAGCTAATCGCGATTGGGAAGATTTCGGATTAGACGGTCTTAAGCATAGAGTAAGAAATAAACTGAAACGGTGAGAAACAATTGTCACACGGGAGCGAAAATCTGCGGTTAACGGATCGACATACCACTAAGTTAGTGGGTCTTTGGCGAATGAGTTCTCACTGTAAGATTCTCATTGACTGTGGTGCGGTTGTTTGCCACCGTCGTTTTGCGTTAAACAGGATGGCAAGCCACATAGGCGGCTGCCTTTCTTCCAGTGGCGCGTTCCAGTAGAAACAATGGATGTCCAAAATGGATAGGCAGTGATCCTATAGAGGTAGGAAAGGAAAAAAACTGCCGTATCAACCAGCTCATTGTATTCTTCAGTGTCTTCAGCCCGTTGATTGGCCTGTCTATCGGCCCCCAAATATGAGGGCGTCAAACACCTAGTTTAGCCAAGTTCATTGTACAGTTTCTCACCTCCCGCTGTCACATTCCGTTGGCCTTCACGTGGCTTCTTCCATTCCGTAGGAGGGTTGGAAACAGTGCAATGTATGGTAGACAAATTTTTGCCATGCACAACGTTTGATCCAATCAAAGCTTGGTACATGGAAATAAAATGTTCTCAGAACCGGCATCATACGCCGCCTTTTTAATCCGCACATTATTCACGCGGTTCTTCCACCCAGTCCTAGAGATGCTGCTTAGACATTGGTGATCGAAAACACCCAACCGACAAACATCTCAGGCACGCAAACTATGACTTCATTGCACCATAGCACGCGTAACTTTTCAAGTTCGGTGAACTATCAGAGCGCCGCTCCAGCCTTGCATATCCGCGTGCTCACATCTAATGGCATTGACCACCAAAAAAAGGTTGGAGGATCGAATTCCAGACCCATCGGTCATTGGTGGTAGACGGCAACTCGCAACTGATCGGCACGTTACCACCTAATCTAACGAGAACTCGTGTTTTTCTGCGCCACTTCTAGTTCCAGAGACATGGTCGCCTGTCCCCACTCTATGCTATGGACTGTTGGCGATGGCGCGTTCCCCTTCCACTACACTCATGCGTCCGAGTTTTCATAAAGAATAATAATAACTCCTTGCTTTCACCTTTCGCCAAGGTAAGTGAAACGCTTTACAATGATTAGTTTTTCCGTGGAGTATCAAACTTGGCGCTACCGACGTCCAGTCCTGTAACAGCACTTTACACTTTGGAGGCATAGATCACGTGCCGAGTGGAGCCGCATCCCACGTGAGTCCGTATAGTGCATGTTCCTCAGATTCAAACAAACAGCGTCGTCTGCTAAATGTGGGTCACACACTCACCATTTCCCAGTTCGACCCTAAGTTCTGGGGATCTCGTGAAGCGTCGTCAAATGCCTCGTACATGATGAGGTTGAATAAGAATGGAGATGAGATACCCCTGTCGAACACCGTTATTTGCTTCGAATGAACTTGACAGTTCACTGTATACCCTCGCGCGACCACAGGTATGCAGGTACAATGCTCGCAACAGGTTCACGAACTTTGCTAGCGTACCACTCCAGTAGACAGCACTGAATAGCGCTGTTCGATCCACGGAGTCGAACGCGCCTTTCAAGTCGAGAAAAACTACGATCATAGAGTGGCGGTGTGTGTAGCATGCTGCCGATGAGTGAATATCTGATCGATGCAACCTCGATCTGGACGAAATCCGACCTGGTGTTTTCGGGTGTTACTCGCGCGAACAGGTATCAAACGGCACAGCATTATCGAAGCTAAGACCTTAGTAACTATGGCAATTAAACTAATCCCACGATGATTGCTGCAGTCACTCCGTGTGCCCTTCTTGAAGATGGGTATAATCAGTGACTCACCCCACGATAGTGGGATACGCTCCTCGTTCCAAATATCACGAAGCAAGGATGTCAGTACTTTCATCAGAATTTCTCCACCCAGTTTGAAAATATCTTCGGGAAGTTCATCAGGACCGTCTGCTTTTCCCCTCTTCAGAAGTCGAATGTTCAACCTTACTTCCACTTCGTTGGGAGGTCGACAGACACTTCCCAATGATTCGCAGCTGAGGACGTCGAGCTAACTGCGTTAGCCTGCAGTCGGTTGAACTGATCCTTGAAAAGCTCTGCCCAACGGTCCAGCCTGCGTTGTCTACCACAGACGAGCTCTTCGTTTCTATCCCATAAGACTTCACTAACCAAAGTTCGCCGTTCACCAGTGTCGCGTATAAGCCTAAACAGTCTTTGACTGTTGCTTGAAGCTGCCGCTACTTCCATCTCTTCGGCTGCCTTAATCCACCACTTTTCACGGTCAGAATGATTAAGTTTCTCAACCGAAGCCTTTGGTTCTGACAATAACCTGACCGCATGACAGCGGGGTATAGCTGAGTGGAAGCCCATCTACTAAGATTAATTATTCTTCCACTCGTGTTTGCGACTGAGGTGCTAGCTCAAATCAACCCCCGACTGCGAGGACCAGGAGACTACTTCGTCAGGCCTCTACTCATTGACCTTCCAGGCATGATTGGATCTTCGGCTTGAGGTAAGCCATTCTGTATAGCTCGTTGGATTATGAAGGCATGCGAGCCGTCACATCACGTCAGGGTGCAGTCTCGTTGTGACAGGCAGTTGAATCTCATCATGTGCTTTTTTGTCAGTTAGCGCGTCTTCGCGCATACCGAAGTTTCAATTGGCACTCGCTTCCCGTAGCTGTTCCTGGAAGCGTCCAGTGGCTTGTTACATCAGATCCTCTAATTAAGTAAATCCTCAGGGAGGACGTGACGAAGCGCCGGGTTCTGATGGCCTCTTTCCACCTCTGTTTAAAGCTGGAATAATGGAACTGATTGGAGAACCTAAAATTTTGTTCTCGAAGGTCTAGTACCATGAGAAAGTTCCATCGTAGATGTGCATAGTCGATTGCTGTCCCCATCTTTGAAAGGGGCTTGCACAGTGGCTGCGTTACCCATAAGGGTATTAGCCTTTATTCCAGTAGCACTGCTGCTTTCGTCTGTCATTGTTTGCAGTTTGTACAACACACGTGAAGGGCAAACTCATGGGGAAGAGACTGGGTTTCGTGCTGGTCATGGATGCATTGATCAAATCTTTACCATCGGACAGGTGTTAGAGCACTTTCCAAAGGCCAACAACCAATGGTGTTTTTGAACATTCGCGCAGCCTTTGACTCTGTTGATTGGTTTCCACAATAAAGTACATATATATATTTTAAAAGTGAGGAGGCGTACACCGAGTTAACGTTTATTGTGATGTTTCGATCCAAACTAGGACTTGTCAAACGTGAATGAGTGATTGAATGGGATCGCTAGTTCCTTTCTTTTTTGTGCACTGTCTCTCTGTTCTGCATCGGGGTCTTGTTAAGATGAAATAATGTTTGTCAATCTCGACATGCCGATTGAATGAGTTATTGGAGTAGAGGTCTTCGGAATCAGCCGCTCCCTCTTTCTGTTTGCCCGGCTGACTACCTATACAGTGCTCCCATGGTTTCTTAATGGTCAGTAGAGCGATGATATCACATGGTGAATTATTTCAGGAAAACATTCTATCTCCTACTACTAACATATACTAAAAAGATAATTTGCGAGGAATTTCGGTGTTTCGACGCTTATTCTCGTACTGTTGATAGAATATGATGGGGGAATTTCATCGGTAACTCAGACGTTATGCTTAACATTCCAGGGCTTAATCCTTTGAACTGGCGCTGAATCAGAATAAGTTAAGATGGTGAGGATATGTTGAGCCATAACATTCACGATATCTAACCGTCGCTTGGGGGGATCCCGTGGATCCCAACCCGGTAATTTAACTGCACCCATAGTAACCAGTCTTCACCCTTTTTTCCTACGTCATCGACCCATTTTCCTACCATTACCTTCCTCCCAGAGCAGCCTACAACACAGTAGTCGTTCTGGGGGATGCCCAAAACACGTCCAGACTACATCATCCCATTCTAACCCACTGCCTAATCCAAAGATTGAGCCATAAGACCCAGTGCCTCCGAGTTACGGAGACAATTCTCCCACCGTATTCTACCAATACTGTAAAGAAAACGGTATTAGAACACCGAAAGACTTCGCGTTTCTGTCCTCATCGGCCATGCTTCTAGACATGTTAGCATCGGCCTCACTGCTGCCGCGTATACTCGACCTTTGATCGATAACCGGATTTTGCGCCAGCACCACAGACATCTCAAATTAGTGAATCCCAGTCGATCCTTCCATACGTGCAGAGGCACTTCATCGGATATACGACCATCTGGTAAGATGCAACTACCCAAGTAACTAAATCTATCCACCTCGCCCAGTTATTTCCATGCAAGAACAAGGCTCAGCTTTAAACCGTTCTGGTCTTGTCACAGCATTTTGCAATTAGCAGATGTGAAATGCATCTGGAAGTGACTTTCACTAAATGACTTTTCCTAGTAAAGATCAAAGTGGTTGAGAAGCAGTTAAACCATAAATAATAAAATCAATTTGAAAAGACAACGATTTCCAGTGCTCGAGCAGCATTTGAAACGTACAAGTCGTCTCAATCAGAGATCACTGCGGAATGTGAGTAGAAAAAGGTGCGAAACGAGTTTTTAATAGTATATTTGTCATAGCAATAATAACAATTGTCACTGGGTAGTCGAGAATACTTACCAACGGTTCAACCTTGGTTTGACTGGATGCTCCCAAGATACATTAGTATCAAACAGCTTTCTTTCTGTTTGGTAGAATAGTTCGAGAACTCCCAGGAATAGTGTTTCGCTTTCTGTAGATCGTGCAGAACAGTGTCAATCACTCTTCATTCACCGCAAAAGGAGGCGATGGCTCATAACCTCGGAGTTATTGCAACATTCACCCACCATATTCTGTCAATACCGCGAAGACAAACATTGTTCAAACACCGAAAGTTTTCGAATATTTGCTATGGACGGCCGGGTTTATGAACCAGGGAGCAGTGGTGACCACATTCCTGCCGCGTATACCCGAAGTTTGATCGTTTACTGGATGTCATACGGACGCCACAGATGTTTCAAATTGGTGAAATTTAATTGGGCCTTTTGTACGCTCAACGGCAATTCATCTAATTTACGAGCATCTGGTGAGGTGTAGCTGCCCGGGTACCCAAATCCATCCATCTCACGCTGTCGTTCCTCTGCAAGAACGCAGTTCAGGTTCGAGCCAATCTAGTCCTGCAATGGTATATTGAACCTTAAATTTGTAAGGCGCTTGCAAACTTGCTCTATCGTCTAGATGGTCTATGCATGTTGGGTATGCCTCCTCGAATAAACGGACCTGCTATGGACTCGGAGATCTAGCAGTGCAACAGCCCAAAGACCTACCTTGTACGATGGCGAATGGGAGGAATCTGAAAAATCTTACATATAGGAGGAATTATAGATTGACGCCTCGTTCTTTCTATCTTTCGCACAGGTTTCAGTTTTTCACTATGGTTCCGATGGTACGAAATCCATATATATATATATATATATATATATATATATATATATATATATATACAGCTTGGAGACAAGTGTAGTAAGCAGTTAGACGAAGGCCAGTACAAACGTCCTTGTGCTTTGCCATGATTCACGTTTATAATTTCGTTCTTTTCACACGGGACAGTGGTCATGAAACGATCCATACAACAATTGTTACCGAATACGGTTCTTTACCGTATCTCAGCGTATCCCGTTAACAATAACAGTCATCATTTGTGGCCAATTCACGAGGGCAAGAAACGCCAATCAAAGCAAAATCCTGGTGCTAACAAGTGAAAAGAACAATATGGAACAGAAAATATTCTGATGTAAGATCGGCATTGACTGTGGCGTTTATGCGCCATCCAGTGGAAGATTATCTTAAAGATGAACCCGACAGTCGTACTCGGTCCAAACACAGTGGCGGTTTCCAGGTCTTTTTGTTAGGTCACGTACTGTCCTCTGTTCATCTTCCATCCATTAACTGTCTCAAGAACCCACTTGCTTCGAGAAGGGCGCCCTGCGATCATACGCAACTTAACCCAGTCACTTTATGTGGACCAATTACACAAAAACTGGTTTATCTATCTAGTTTTTACAACAGAGGTTGCGAATAAGTGGATGTAAATGTTTAAAGGTTTAATGCTAAAATGAAGATTAAAAGACTAATAAAACATCTTAAGACGGCCTGATGAAGTTGATTAATGAAATGTGTTGGAATGGGCATAAAAATGTAAGAAGAAATACTGCCGATTCAAACTCCGAAGAACATAAGTCAAAGTTGTAGCGGTAGAAAGTAAATCGTTATTCAGTTTCTCATCGCATGCTTGCAGCATGGATGTAGTAGAAGCGACATCTCGCATTGCCGCTGGGATGGAATTGGGGAGGGCCTGGGGATCGCTGCCTTGAAAATTCGAGTGACATAAGACCACACAGGCTCGCACTAGATCTGATGTGGTATCGATTCCGACAACCATCCACCACTTAAGTGGTCGGCTGATCTGGAATTTGAACCGCTGACCTGTTTGGAGTGAAACACGCTTAATTCAATTTAGCCATGTTTGATGGACGATGATTTAAAGGCTGGAGATTTCTAGGAAACAGGATAGTCGATCAGCCTGATAATCTTTCGAAGTAGCCGATCGCTACAGTCAAAGGCTTACTTGAATTCAATTTTTTTCAGTTTTCAGTGAAACAATACTTTAACATGGCAACTGAAATGGAAGTAGTCCAAGGTTAACAGTCGGAATTCCCAAGGACCGAATAGACCTCGTTTTTTATACATCGAAAATAATTCATTATTTCTCGACAGCGACTGGACCAATCCCCATATAAGCCAGGAATTACACCGAAAACATTAGGAATCAGGCCATATTTCTGGTATCTGGCAAGCACACGGCAGCTCGCAAGTTGGGCGGTAACGCATGGACGATCAGTGGCCCTGCAGTGCAAGAAGCAACGTGAAAATAAACATAAGTTAAAAGTGTGGAATGAGGACGTGTTCAGCGAACGTAGAAGAAGTAAGGGGATCACCTCTTCGGGGTCCAAAAGATCTCTCAACCAGTTGGCCGGGACAATGAGAGATATAGCAGCGAACCGCAAACATTGTGATTGTCTCCTCACTGTCTCTCGAATCAGAATGATTGAAAAGTGCGTTTGTATAGTTAAACTGCAATCTTCGGTTACTGTGACATCATTCTCTTTCAATCCCTCTAGGTTCAATTGCTGTCTACCTTGTACTTTCATTCTTCCCATAGCAAATTCTAACTGAGAAAAGCTGCAGTCGAGCTAAGCGATGTTCATCCTGATAACGGCGCTCAAGCGCGAATTTACCCTTACAAGCTGGATCACTTTTTACGTCTATGTGGATAAATTACAAATATTCATTTCGATTGTAGTTTCAGCTCGTTTTGACATAATCCCGAAGTGACGTGGGAGTCGAAATAGGTAAAAGCAATCTTGTGACTGTTTGTTATACCTAATCTACTATTAGTCAAACTTCTGCCGTGGTTTATCTTGAAATTTTTTTATTTCCTAATTTTGCGTATGCTATTTTGTTTATTCATTTCATAGGCCGCTAGGGGAGTAAACAAAGAAATTAGTATCAATCTGCCTGCAACATGTCATCGTTGTGGTGGCTCGCGCGCCGAACCTGGCACAGGAGCAACCCCATGTCCTAATTGTCGCGGCACTGGTACTGAGAATCTGAACACAGGGCCGTTTTTGTTGCGATCCGTTTGTCGGCGATGTCAAGGGAGTGGAACAATCGTCCGACACCCCTGTGTGGAATGTGAAGGCAAAGGACGTGTTGTTGGCCGCCGGCTCGTAAGCGTAGCTATCCCCGCCGGTAAGAACTTCATTCGGAATTTCAAATGGCACAAAGCTGCTTTTGCCTTGAAACTTAAACTTCTCATTTTTGTCATTTTTTGAATATCGAAGTTGAAAGGTCGTTTGTACTGAGCCGCAGTGTACTCAGTTCTGTTGTACGGTTGTGAGACATGGAATATTTATGTCAGAGATGTTCGTCGGTTAGAGGTTTTCGACCACCGATGACTACGTAGTATGGCAGGGATTGGATGGAGTGACCGGGTGAGTATTGTGGATGTCAGGAATCTAATACTAGGTACCGTCTCTCGGAATACCTTATTTCATCGTATGAAAACTAGTAGACTACGCTGTTTGGGGTTGGGTCACGTGTTGCGTATGACAAACACTCGTCTACTATATCGTGCCCTATTTTGTGTTCCTCCCACGGAATGGAAAAAGCCATGTGGAGGTCAACAGATGACATGGCAATGTGGGATGAGAAAATGTACAGCGAACTCAGGTAAATTAGGTGTCTCACGTCTTCGTGGTTGAGGTCCGATAGACCCGTCAACTAGCTGGCTGGAGACACTTAAGGATATGGCAGTGAACCGTGAACAGTGGCAATCGTGCTGTCATTTTCTATCGGATCGGAATGATTGAAAACATGTGCGCTTGTACAGTTAGATTGTGTTCCGTGTGTTGGCTGCAGCAGCATCTTATCTTTTCCCGCTGTTGTAAGTCCACTTCCTGTTCCCTTTGGATATTCACTGTTTTTACAAAAACGGGTAACTTTGGGCAAAAGGTGGCGGTCAGTGAGACTTGCCTTGTTGTTTAACGCTAAACGATGATGATGATACTGATGTGCTCGACTTTCGTGCTTGCTAGTGAGCCCGTTTTGACTACGACCACGCATTAATTTGCGGTACTGGATGGGTGGGACTTGGGGGTTTGATGAGTTAGAATCATGTCTGCTTCGGTATCAAGCTGATTGACTCTCCAGTTTTGGATGCCTTTCAGATAGTGCTGGAATCCACCACCGCATTTGCTGTTGATAAGAACTGCTGCGGTCCGGAGGAACTCAGTTAAATTCCGGCTTGGTTGTTTGTGATGCGATTTATCATAATTAGAAAGACAAGATATCTACCAACCGGCTTCTTTTGTTTCGTAGTCGCTGAAATATACCAGCTGGGGTAAGACAGCGAAGTACGCCCTAAACTCCGCGTTTGAAAACCAGTTTGCTAGTTGATCACGAGATTTGGCGATCAAGCGTGTTTTTGAAATGGGGCACATTTTGCTCCCGGGACCTCTAGAAAGCCCAGGCCATTAAATCGGCACGTATAAATCGATACACGTTACGTCACCCTGGCAAACCAAACGACATCAGTGCCGCACGATGGAGAAGTGGACAGGCACACAACGCACCAGGCAATATGGAACTAGCCGTCCCAGCCACTCACTGATTCATTTGCGTTTGACACCGAGTCCAGGGCTGGATCGGAACATCACAATAAACATTACAACTCAGTGTACGCGTTCGGATATTTTCTTCTATCTCTCTTTCTCTTTCTCCCTCTCTCTCTCTATATATATATATATAATATATTGCACAAATATGAGTGGTGATCGTGTGCCATCAGAATGGTGGCGAAGGATGGAAACAAGGGGCGAGAAATAGGAAAGAAAGAGGTACAATGTACGGAGTTCACGAAAAATAGATAGTGAAATAATCCGCAGAACTGATTGGACACCAACCACCAACCTCTGGGGTAGACTAAACCGCTGTAGAGAATGCCATCGTAATTTAGCTGGCTACCGATTGCTTCTACTGGATCTAATACTGTCTTACTTTCTATGTGCCCGATGGTAGGCAGCTCTTCGACAAAGCAGAAGCCTAAAAATAGCTGCACACTATTGAGCGCCACAAGGCTTGCAGATTAATTCATACTCAAGCACTTTTTTATGGTCGGCACACTGGTTCTGCTAAGTAATCTGACGATTGTTTTCTCAAAATGGAAGGTCGCCGATTCGATTCCGACTCGTGGCGTCGACTTTTGAACTCTAAATCGTCCAAAATACATTCACTTATATAGCCGACGGATTCACGGAGCACAGTGTGCACTTTGCTCCATTTAGGTGCAACATACTTGTTCATGGTTGGGAAGAGAATTCTTGTACATTTGTTGTTTTTGAAGAATGTCCGAAACTTCACGAGGTTTGTGTACATGAGAAGTTGCAGCTCCAATGGCTGGTATACCAAGGAGGATCTCGCGGTGCATTTCCAACATTCCCTTGGGTTTTGCAAATCTAATGCGCATCACTTCATCACAACATTGGTTTTCCCGCAGAAATTAGGGTCTCTCGACTATGACGGCAACGTAAGGTCAGTATTCGGGATGGCCACCGTTATGGATTTTGACAAGTTGTTTTCCTATTTTTGCGCCAGAGTTTTATTTACTGTTACTTGCTTGTTGTGCAAATAAAAAATCCGCTCCGCGTTTGAATACTGTGGTTGCCGCTAGCCTTTTTCTGCTCGATCAGTTTGCTCGCAATGCCGTCCTCGTGGACAGTGACCCTTTTCTAACACTGAGCCTGCAATCACTAGCCCTAGTGCGATGATTGATTCGCTTCCTCTTTTTTGTCATCAATATTTTGATTTCTGTTCTTCGGAGGTCACTTCTTCAGTTTCCACATCCTTGCCTTTTTTCTGCTTTTTTCGTTGCGTGGCTTTTGCCCATCCTTACCAGGTTACTCTCCAGAGGTGTCACCTCCCTTTTAATCCTCTTTCCAAGGACCGTCAAGTGGTTCTAAAAACCTCCCACTATATCTCTTTTCATCGACTTATGATTTCCGTCTATATAAAAACAATCAGCAAACTGGTTCTTACGTGCATGTTTCCCAGAATCCCCTATTTCGAAACGGCATTTATTCGGTTGTTTACCCATCACGTTGTAACAATAGAGAGAAACTTATGCATGACTCGGAGAAATTGTTTCTGTTCGTCGGGTTCGGTGGCTAGGGGTGTTTTTGGGTGCCTACTAAGCGTTTATCTCATTGCATTCTCTCTAGAGAATAGGAGCAGATGGCGTGGTAGATAATCAGCAATATAATAAAGTTAAAAACCGCTGGTTTCCGGTTTAACCGTAGTCGGACACAATCGTCTGGAGCAAACATGAAACTAAAACATTCGTTTGGAGGTGCTAATATATGTGGCTCGATGCCGGCCGGCTACGATGGAAATAGTGGGATCCCGTTCTTCTTCCTGCATGTGCGAAAGATTACAGAGCCAATCGAAATATCGTGTCAGATTACTTCCCCTAAATGTACTTCCAACTTTATTAAATCTTCTCTGTTAGCACATTGTTTTATTACTACGTGCAGTCCTTGTGGTTTGAGAAGTGTACCAGATTCGCGTTGCGTGTATATATTTGCACATATATATATATATATATATGTATATATCGTAATGGTTTGCTCGCTAAACTGAACACTTTGATTACAAACGTTTCACCAGCAGCCGAGATGAATTCGTTAGTGTTATGATATCGTGGTGAGCATCTGGTTGCCGTGGTCCGCCTAAATGAGTCACCGAGTTTTTAGTCGGTGTTGACTGGGTGCTCTAGGTGAAGTGGTGGGTAGATATGCTGTCCAGTTGCTTTGTTCACCTTCGTCTACTGTTGACATGTTTTGGGCTGAATCAGCGTCCGTTTCGACTAGCTTGTACTGATTGATCCCTGGCAACTTTCCCCTTGATGTTCCACTGAAAATTTATGCTCCCATTCTTAGAAGTTGACGACTCAGTTTGATCGCCGTTAACCATACACTAGCGTGCTTTGGTTTAAGAAGCCAACTGAACGAAGGAACTCTAGGCATTAGCCAAAAGAATTACGTAGGTAAATCAAATCAAGCATTTGCCTTACGAAATCCGCTCAGCCTACATTTGTTGCCAGGGGCCAATCAGCACAAGCCAGTCGAAACGGACACTTATTCAGCCCAAAACATGTCAACAGTAGACGAAGGTGAACAAAGCAACTGGACAGCATATCTACCCACCACTTCACCTAGAGCACCCAGTCAACACCGACTAAAAACTCGGTGACCCATTTAGGCGGACCACGGCAACCAGATGCTCACAACGATATCATAGCACTAACGAATTCATCTCGACTGCTGGTGAAACGTTTGTAATCAAAGTGTTCAGTTTAGCGAACAAACCAGTACGATCCTGTTGGACCTGATCTACGAGATGGAACATCATTTTCTAACCTGCTATGCACATGTACGTATATAATATATATGTATGTGTATTTTGGCATTATTATTCTATGTTCCCGACCGGATCCGAAATAATACTGTCCACATGACTATTGACCGTACCCCAAAGTCCAACGTGGAATCGTCAGTCCGCCTTCAAGCGCTTGCTTCGCTGACACTTTTCCATTTAATTCTATTTTGGCATTTGTTCTGGGGAACTTCCCATACATGTTCCTTAATTTCGCGTTTTTCTTTCTTATACGTTTGAACTTTAAATCAACTTTTTTGAAGTAAAGATCAAAACCATTGCATAAATTTCACCGTTTACGTGAGTGTATAATGCACTTTCTGCTCGGTATGGATTCTGTTTCATGTTAGCTTCTTCGTTTTTGATTCACAGGTGTTGAGGATGGTCAAGTTTTACGGGTTGCCGTCGGAGATGACAGACAATCATCCCAGGAACTGTTTGTACAGGTTCGAGTAGAGCGTAGCCGCCATTTTCGCCGAGAGGGTGCGGACGTTCACTCTGACATCACTATCTCTCTCGCCCAAGCTGCGCTGGGTGGTAAAATCCGAATCCCGGGAATATACGAGACATTACTAATTTCAGTGAGTTTTGACCGAGAAGTTAAAATCTGTGTGGTTGGTGAATTTGAGTGAGTGAACCTTGATTTCTGATGACATTTTATCTTCCGTGAAATTGTGGAGTCTGGTGGCCAGCCAAATCCGCTTTTAAAACCATTATGTATCGCTTTGTCATTGTCAGAAATGAAGATGCGATGGAAATTACGGAAAATGTTCGTAGTAAAGCAATGTAGCAGCCTTAGATCGTTCCCTCTCTTTTATTCAACCTGTCTCTTCTGCTTCCAACTAAACCCTTCACCCCCTTTACCCACCCAGTGTCCCCACTGATAACACACCCAATACTCGCAACGGTTCACTGTCAAGTAGTGTTATCGGTGGTTTCCAGTCTGTTAGCTCACATTTTCTTCAACCTCATCAGCCTCTAAATCTCTGCTCCTTCAATGTGCACACTTATGCAGGTTGGCCAACAGGCGTGTTTGACTCTGACAGTGGACTCACTTTCGATTGATGTCTGCCGCGTGAGTGAAACACGAATTCAGGATTCGAGTAGAGTAATTCAACTAACTACGCCTAATATCTCGTCAAGATATTTCTCGTACACTTCAGGAGACGAAGCAGCTCAAGCTGTGGGTTAACGCGATGTAGGAATAGTCTTGAGTGAGAAGGCTGAAGCAGCCCTTTCCGGCTGACTGGATCCCGGTTAACAGTCGCTTGTGCGCCATCAGACTGATGGGATCAGTCGGCGTCCGGAAGGTTAGTAGTGTTAAACACAGTTTATTTGTCATCTCGGCATAAGCTCCAACAGACTGCATCACTAACACGAAAAAAGAGGACTTTTATGAGGAACTCGTCACCCATGTTCGGAAGAGCAAAGGCTCTGACACTGTAGTGGTAGCAGGTGATTTTAATGCACAAGTTAGAAAACTGAGTGCATCGGAAGCCTGTTTAGGTGGGCGATGCGCCTAGCCTGCTCAGCGAAAAGATAGCGAGGAAAGACTTCTCCAATTCAGTGAAGACAATAACTTATTCCTGTCTAGAATGAATGTCCGACACAGCTCGTGTCGCACAGCGACATGGCGCTCTAACTGGTCAGTTAGTCTGAGTCAGATTGACCATATCGCAGTTAGCTACCGTTGGCGCGGTTCTGTCCAGAACTGTAGATCATACTGGACCACATACGTCGAATCGGACCATGCGTTAGTTTTAATGCGAATTTGCTGCAGCTCAATGGCCTTCAACACAGGTCACAAACCTCACTGGCTATCGAATGGCTATCTGATTCGGCTGTTCGCAACAGCTACGAACAGAAACTATCCGAGGGACTAAGAACTTCGACGAGCAGCAATGTAGACGAGCAGTAGGATCAAATTATGCAAATGTAGCAGCAATGTCGATGAGAACTGGGAGTGAATGAAACAGGCGATACGTTTGGCAGCCGATTTTGCCTGTGGTCCTAGATCTAGCGTCTTCGAAAACACCGGATCTCACAAGAATCGCTGAGTCTAATGGCGCGAAAACGCCAGTTCCGTAAATGCAAAGAGGTGTATAAAATGCGCGGATAGCTACACCGTCGGTTGACGATAATTCTTCAGAATGACCGTGAAAAGTGGTGGAATAAGGTAGCCGAAAAGGTGGAGGTAGCGGCAGCTTCAGGTAACAGTCAAAGACTTAAAGCTTATACACGACACCAATGTTCCTCCCAAGGAATGAAAGAAGCCATGTGGAAGCCATGCCAACAAATGGCGTGGCGACGTGGAATGAGAAAATGTACAGCGAACTCAGGTAAATTAGGTGTCTCACGTCTTCGTGGTTGAGGTCCGATAGACCCGTCAACTAGCTGGCTGGAGACACTGAAGGATATGTCAGTGGACCGCGAACAGTGGCGATCGTGTTGTCATTTTCTATGGAATCAGAATGATTGAAAGAGTGCGTTTGTGCAGTTAGATTGTGTTTGGTGTGTTGGCTGCTGCAGCATTCTAATCATTTCCCGCTGTTGTAAGTCCACTTCCTGTTCCCTTTGGATATTCACTGTTTTTGTAAAAACGGATAACTCTGGGGAAAGGGCAGTATCCAGTGAGACTTGTGTTATTGTTAAACGCGGAATGATAATGAATGTGATGCTGATGATGATGATGTTGATGATCTTTATCGCATTGCAGTGATGTTGCAATGCTAGTACATTGTTTTTCATCCTCTTCTGTTTCGAGTGGCTTTTGGTTACCGTAGACCAAGCGGGTTTTTTCTGCAATTTATAATTAATTTTAAATGCGATATTCCGAGAAACTCAGTTGTTCATCTTAGTTTCCTTCACGAATCAGTATAGATAATCTAAATACTTCAAATATCTTGATCATGTAAGAGTTTTACCTTCGGTCAACTGCCGGAGCGTTGATTTTTACCGAAATCCGACAGTCGTCATGCAAGTTGAAATAGTCTTAGATTTAGTTAAAGAGATTGGCAATCCGGGATCGGCGTGAAATAAGATGATCGAGACCTCACGATAAGTTTTCGCCTTCTTTTCTTGTTCCCATCAAAATTCGACAGGATCATTTCATTTTGTAATTCTGCTTCAATTTCATGACTGTCGGAGTATTGAAAAGATCATTTGAGGTCTCCGTAGATAGGCGGTTTTGGACTGCCACCATGGAATGGGACGACTAGTTTGGAGATAGTTTTGCCTGTTTCTAACATCCCGGTGGTTCAACATTCGAATCGCATAAGCACAAATATTGATCAAGAGGAAATGCAATGCAACCACCATGATATGGCGTACATTCTCATGATTAGTGGGAGCCTGCTACTGTATATGAGGAACAAGCATCTCAGGGTCTCTCACAGTATTCTTTATCGACAGTTCTTGAGAAATGATATATCTGTACGTACCTCAAAGACGAGACTATATTCAGTGCTTGTTCTAAGGATTGAACTCTTAAACTCGCTACCGTAGGCCAAAACCCTGATTTACTGACAAAATCTTCCCCCCATTCTCTACCAATGGCACGAAGATAGCAGGGTCCAGAAAGCGGAATTCTTCTCAAATAGTTTGCTCTCAACGACCGTTTGTTTGAGCCGTATAGCAGCGTCGACCTCATTTTTCCTGAGCCCACTCGACCCTTGATCGTTAAGCGGGTGTTACGCCGATTCCACAGATAGCACAAAAATTCAGTGCCGGCCGGGCGAAGACGCGTTGTGATATACGAGCACTCGGCAAGATACAATTACCCACGTAGCAAAATCTGTCCATCTCGTCCTGCTTATCACCTGCATAAATATTTTACAGCGTTTTGCACTTGAAGGGTGTAAAACTGTTGTTGCCGAGTTTGGTTGGTCTATGCACACACTGAAGCACAAGACACAAGTACTCGCAGCGCACGATATCACAGGAGCACACAGCCTGTAGTTTAGTAGGACAGGAACACACACAGAGGTTGGAGACAAAAATTTCGGGCTCAAAACTCAAGGCCCGTAGTCGCACAAAGAATGGGACAGATCTGCTGCTCCCTTAAATGAGCAGCCACACGGAACAATAAGCGGCGCGAAATACGAACAGCTAGCCCAGCTCGCGAGCGGAAGAGAGAAGACGAACACAGAGTTCTGCCGCGCGTTTATTGGTGACCCACCGACACAAGTCAGAATTCAAGTGAGCTCTATCGTTTATATAATTTTGTTGGGTGGCCTTGATCGATGTGTAGACTACCCAATCACAGAACGGGTTTTTATGAATCTTTTCACGGATATATAAAAATATTCAACCGCGCAATATTTAAAATAACGTCAATTTCGAAATATTGAGAAAAGGATAGATTGATACTTTTGGAAAATTAGCAGCAGAAATGAAATCTGCGGCTCCAACAACCTTAGAATGGTCACCGACCATAAAAAAAAACACAACCATGAAGCACCTATACTGTCTTTGACACCGTTGAGGAAAACCTGAAATTTACTTGGGCCTTTACCCAGGAGTACAATGTCGTCCGCATATCCTAAGTTAGTTTCCTGATTGACCAAATAGTGAACC